>BGPR01010708.1:0-51413 GCA_013235015.1 Araneus ventricosus
CAATGAAAAGAATTGCAAAATGTAGATGCAACAGATGTTCTATGCCAGCAACCAAGAAAAAGTGCGAAAATGAAATGCTCAAATGTCATTGTTGCAACTGTTTTAGCTGCAACCATCTCTCTCCTAAATGTTGCCAATGTCAACAAATGAATTTGTCTTCAGGAATTAAGTGTTCCAATAAGAATAAATTCCAGCAAAAAGAACATTGTATTCGAGAGAAAAGTGGAAAGGTTTGTTGTGGATGCGTACAAAAACGTTGCAAGTCTTGTAACCGTGTCTCCTGCTGTCATTGCAAGACTTGTTGCAATCGCAAAGATAATGTATACTTGCAGGACACCAGTTCGTCTGACAGACACTTCAAAAATGGTAAATATATTGATTCTAAAATGAGGAAGCGTATGAAACTAGATATGCAAGACAAGAAGTTCATTGAAGAAGACATAACGAAAGGAAAACAACTCAAAAATGTACCTAAACACCACAAATTTAAATGTAAATGCTCTGATTGTTCGAAGCAAAATCGAAAACTGACATCGATAGATGATTCTAAAAAGATGAAAGTCAAGCACAATGATCATCTACCTTCAGATATAAATGAAAACGATAGAATGCTTTGGTATACATTCATCTTTTTGATTATGTTCGCAATAATATTCGAGATTTCTATGCTTGTTGCACACAGAAAAAAACTAAATATTCTGGCCATGCCTTTATTAAATTATTTCGGATTTAATACTAAAACCGAACCTCCATCGTACTGGAATCGCTACAGATATTTAACAGAAATCCTCCAGCCGCTATTCGCCCTCCTGCAATGAAAGGCCTTACACCCTTTTGGGTAGGCTGGGCCGGTGCGGGCTTTTACTTTGCATCAGGTCTTTGCTTATGAAAAATCATGCAACGATTAAAACAATAAATAAACGTTTTATAATTCCTGCTAATTTTTTTCGCTTTTATTTAGCTTGACCTTTTTCATATTTACGAAAAAGCAATTTCGTAATCGACTCTTCACTCGCGTTCTGATGCACCAGAGTTCTGATATTTTATAGAGTTGTGTTTTCCGATAACAATGGAATATTTTAATATTTTCTGGGGGCCAAGTGTTTTTTTCTACTCCGTTCAAAACCCGGGGGCAGGGGGGGGAAGGCGACCCATGACGACATATCAAGGCGTCATATCCTTTCGAATAAAAAAAAATGTCGAAATCCGCCGAGTGGTTGATGCTGGCGAACTGTCCAAAGGTTTTTCCCCATAGAGAATGTACAGTGGTAAAGAGTTTATTCGATTTCGTTCGAAAATGGGGGGAGGGGCGACCCTTGATGACATATCTAGACATCATAACCTTACAAATGAAAAAAAAATTCTCAAAATCGGACAAGTGGTTCAGGCTGGCGGACTCGGTGAAAGTTTTTTTTACCAAATTATTTTAAATATATAGATTAACATCTTCAAACAGAGTGTTGAAATTTTGAAGATTCCGATTGGCATACCATTACCACCGGAAGTCGGTGGTTATGGCGGAAGTCCTACTTTAAAGCAAATAAACAAAACAGAAAACTCGTCCATGTACAGAATTTAAAACTGAAAAAATAGCGGTTGCGAGCCAAAAAGCGGCGAGATGGCAGAGCCAGTGCGGAGCAGGTCGGGTGCTGCTAGTTAAAAATTAAAATATACATAATGAATGTGATTAAAATTTCAGTTTACTTAGAGTATTTCTTTCAGCTCCTCGCGCTTTTACGATTTTTGCTTTGACCTTCCGATTTTCGAAAGAAAAAATTATTTGCTACCAATAAGAGCGAATTTTCTATGAACTTTTCGATTTTTAATCTAAAATTATTTCTGTGTTCATGATGCACTGCATTGGAAAAATGATATGAGCATCATTACATTTAAAATTAAAAGAAACAAAAACAGTGTGCCTGCAGATGGGTAAAACTTTACTTTTAATGATAAGTAAATTAATGGTCCAAATTTTGGAGATAAAAACTTAATTTTATTTTTAATTTCTAATTTCCCAAGTAGTGCTTTGATGCTCTTTGCAGGTACAGGCAACGTTTAATCTGATCTGAATAAATACATATGATTTCTCTTTCATATTTAAAGAGAAAACTTCACTGATCATAATTTTTCGATTTCCATTCTAACTATACATTATCACTCATTATCTGTAATGACGAAAAAGCAAATGTTTCCTTTTTCTATACACATAAAAGCTTAAGAAAAAGATTTTTTTACGTTTTTAAAGCGATATGTAAGGGAAAAAAGCTTTAATTCTTATTTGAGCTGAAATTATTAGCTAGAAAATTATTACTCATTCAGAGTGCCCACTTCAATAAGGGCCACTTCAGAACGACGGCAGCAATAGTCATGAAAGTGGTGTCTAAGTATAGTAAAGAGAGAACTTCACTGATCATAATTTTTCAATTTCCATTCTAACTATGCATTATCTCTTATTATCTGTAATGACGAAAAAGCAAATGTTTCCTTTTTCTATACACATAAAAGCTTAAGAAAAAGATTTTTTACGTTTTTAAAGCGATATTTAAGGGAAGAAAGCTTTAATTCTTATTTGAGCTGAAATTATTAGCTAGAAAATTATTAATCATTAAGAGTGCCCACTTAAATAAGGGCCACTTCGGAACGACGGCAGCAATAGTCATGAAAGTGGTGTCTAGGTATAGTAAAACGGCTATGCGGTACGCGATGAGGCAGCTTACAGTGCCACCTGCTGGAAAACTCCAGAGTTAGCGTTCCTATTTCAAAAACAGTACAAGATAGAGGGGGGAAAAAGTCAAAGTTGTAGAGCATTATCGATTTAGTACAAAAAAACGCCTTAGAGACATTGATACGAAGAGCAGAACACTTAAAAAGCACAGTTGTTTGATCTCAATTTCCGAAATTGTGACGTCACAAAATATGGTAAAAAGGAGAAAATGTTATATTTTGGGCAAAAATGACCCCAATATACTTTTCCCAGTGGGAATAATTCAAACAGCATGTTTATGCGAGCTTCCCGACAACATTACAGTACATTCGATGACGCATTACTATTGCTTGTGCCTGCGTGCCAAATGATATGCTAAACGTGAAATTCTAAAAAGAGACCAAATCTGTATTATAACTGACGGAGAGCAGTTTGAACAACAAAAATAAAGGTGCCACGTGATAACTAGGTTTTTTTCTCTCTCTTTTTGGCACGTTTCGTCACGTAATAGTGTTGGAAATCGCAAGCAAATAAATGCGCAATTTAAGCGTTTTGTTTTTAGCATTAATTTCCCCAAGTTGTCTTTTTGTACAAAATCGATTATGCTCTACAAGCTTGTAATTGAAAGTGGGTAAAATTTTTTCGTGACCCATAGAAGGGTTGCGACCAAGTTTGTTTGTTTTTTTTGGGAAAGTCTTATGTTCAAATGTCTTTGAATTTAGCTACCCACAAAAATTTTCTCGCGACCCACGGTTTGCGCACCACTGCACTAAACCTTAAAGCCACTCTCATGACTATAGCTACCTTCGTTCTAAAGTTAAGGGGTAGTGGCCCTTATTTAAGTGGACACCCTGTATAACTCATTTGTTAAATGCGTTTTTGTTTCTCATAAGACATATCTGTTCGTGGTGAGGATACAGACATCTAAAAGGTAATTGCTGAAAAAAAATGAAAATTTACTCAATTAGGATATAGAGGGTAGATACTCCAAGTATGTTAAAATATGCAGAGACCCGATGTGATATTTTCAAGATATCTACTGAAAACTGAGTTGCATATTGGCAAGATTGTGAGTGAGAAAATGAGAAAAAATTTAAAGAATTTTGATGAAAAAATTCTCTTATAAACCACCATTGCTTAATTAGAACTGAAAACTCAAACGCTTAGTTATACATTTGGATAATATGAATTAATACTACCTAATACGACACTCAAATAAACAAGTATAACAGATACTTTATGGTTTACTCACATTAAATTTCTTCGCTCAATTAACCCTTTATAAGGCCGTGATAAGTATACTTACCACGAAATTCATTAATTTTTAAATGCATTTTTTTTAAGGTTGGCATAAGTTCTTGTGAATTTTTTCGATGAAACGAAAACCGAGATGTTCCAATTTCCTTTCTGAAACCATAACGAAGTGTCTGGACTTGATAATTCATTATTAATTAGCAAAATTAATTAGCAAAATTAATTAGCAAAAAATTAATGTAATCGAATAAGCTAAATGAATTTCTTTTCTTAATTGAATCTCAATCACAAAGCCATTTTATTATAACACTACTAGAATAAAATGTCCCTTTAAAGAGTTGAAGCTATAAGTAAACTGAAATAGACATTTAGTCCAATCGAATTTCACTTTGGCATGAAAAAATGCATAACAGCACTATGCGTGAACGCATTTTCATACTGTAACTGAGAATGAGAATGAATATTTCAGACAAAATGTTAACTTCAAACTTAATTTTCAACACTTTTTCTGAATAATGACCATATAAAAACCATTTGAAATTGTAAACCAACATTTTTAGAAAGTTTTTTTTTTTTGCATTGCTTATCATACTAATAGGCATTTTCCGACGGCCATTTTGTTTTTCGACAAAATCTAATTTTTCAAAAAGTAATTTAGATACTGATCTGAAATTTTTACCAGATATTCCCTCCTGTATAACACGTACCTTCGTAGAAATGTAAAAATTATGCTCAAATTTAAAAATTAAAAATATTTTTCAAAATTTGTGGGTTCTTTTAATTAGTAACCTTATGATGCGATTTTTACATTCGACGACTCATTTTATAGGTGCTTTTAATACCTTTAGATTTCTAATTCAAACTTTCCCTTTCAGATTAACAGCCTTTCATTTAAACGCGAAAATCCGATGTTTCAAATATCTCTCATCCCTCCCCACATCCGATTCGATATCCAGCTGCGTGATGTATATGCTGTGCATGTACGAGCATGTTTTGTATCACCGACCCAACAACTTAAAGTAATAAAAATGATGTTTGTATTTTTTGCATATTTTCATTCTTTTAATGACAATTTGACTGGACTATAAGAAATTCTTCTTCTATAAAAGAGTAATAATTTTATAGATAACATATTCGACAAAAATATCAATTAATGCTTTTCTTTCCTTAAACATCAAAATGTGCATGATTCCTTTGTAAGTCTTTCTGATGAGTTTCAATGAGTTCCCGTCGATATAGGGCAGAAGTCTGGAGAGGGAATGTTGGCTCAGGTGTCGTTGTTATCATCTGATCGCGGTTTTAAATGATTAGGTAAAAAAATAGCCATAGTATTGCTTCAGAATGGGAGGTAAATTTCACCACTTTTTTCTTTTGGGTGTTTGTGTGCCTGACCGGAAAGCATAGCATAGTGATCCTTCTTTTCCTCCATAGGTCATCTCCCTTCTGTAGGAACCAGACTCTGTAACCTTGAATGACTTTACACACACATTAGGAACATTTAAAATATTTGTGAAAACTAAATGAAACATAGCATAGAGAGAGGGTAATTAACTAACGCCATTGGATTGCTGTGCAAACGTATTAAGAGATGAGCATACTACAAAATAAAAGAGGAAATAAAACCTCTGCCTTTCTGTTAATGTCCAAAAGAAGCAATATTTTTTATCGTAACTTTAACAGTGGCAAAGGCATGTGAATGAAGGATTTGATGACATAATAAATTAGTTTGAATTTATTTACAACAATAGAAAACATGTCGCAACATTTCAGTAGAGCTATTGGCGAAAAACTAAAGAAAAATGCCGATATTCGGCTTACTTTTTGTCATTTAATTAAATATCTTAAGAACTAATTAATTTTGAAAGTTAAAAATAGCTCATTTGATCTAAGACTTCAGAATGGCATGTACAAATTTCGTATATCTACTGTTCTACGTTTAGGAGGGAGAAGTTCTTTTGAAAGACAGATAGCATTTTCTGCTTTATATTATAGATATTTGGTTTAATTACTATATGCACGCAGTATCCTTATGATGAACTAAAAAAAAGACTTGTTTGCCCTTATTTTACAAGGTTTTTTTGTGTGATCTATATTTATTGCAGTCAGAATCAGCTCTTAACATAGAAAAATGTACAGGATATGCCATGTGCGAGCACAAGAAACAAATATGAACTCAAAAGTTAAAACAAAGTCAGTTGTTATTGTCGATTTAGTATAACAATAAGAATATTTTTTCATAAATAAATGCAGTATTTGTTGTACAGTTTGAAGTAAACAATTACTTCGCTCCTTTGTTATACGAAAACTGTTTTGGTATAGGTAACAAAGTATGATCTGGAAGAAATTAGTCTTAATAACTCTGGAAACCACTGTATAACGTTTATAATACCATTCGTGAAAGCCATGAAAATAACTGAATAACGATCCAAACTAATTAAATCTAAAAGAATTAAACAATAATTTGAAATGTCCGAAAAAAAATTGAAAATGAATGTGCCGGACAACTTCCACTTACCATTTTGTCCTTCCGCAAATGTTAAAATAATCATGGAAAACAAGAATTCTTCATGGATTGATTTCGATATTGAAACCACAAGCCCTCAAACTTTGAAAATGAAACCTGAAAAAGGATGTATCGGAGTCGGCAAAGAGGTAAGAAAATAACTAATAATAAGTTATAAAACTTAGTTGAGTTCTGCTTTCATTCGATTCAGATTTTTAACCCCCTTACTCGTCGCACAATTTTGACGAAATTTGTTCAAAACTCATCGATTCTTTTATTGATGTTTTTTAATGTTTATGAAATTCTAAATCGATTAGTATAAAAAACACTATATTTTTCTTTAAATTTAACGTTTTTCAAAGATATGAAATTGTTCATTAACTTACCTTATTTCACCATATAAAGTAGAACCCCGGGAATCCGAAATTTCGGATAATCCGAACATCTTTTTTTTAATTTTCTGAAAAAAAGTTTTACGGAAAAATGAAGGGAAAATAACAATTACGAATCAGAAACAAAGCTAATGTTTAATCCTATCTTAAAAGAAGTACAGAATTGGTCTTTAAGTATTAATACGACATTTTATGTAGTAGAAACAAATTCAGATATCTTCACCCTCAACTTGTTTGCCACTGTACGAATGGCCGCGTGCTCTTTCCGTACGCATTCACAAAGCATCCAGAGTCAATACTGTATTGCATTTGGTGTTTTACCGCATTTCCAGGATAATCCAAATTCCTCGGAATCCGAACAAAGGTCAGCCCCAATTAGTTCGGATTTCCGTGGTTCTACTGTATTTGGCTTTCCTCACACCTTTCAAAGCATGTACTAACGGAACAAATATTCCAAATCTACACGCAATTGTTGTATAATTAAATTACAAGCACTATACTACTATCTATGAAGCAGCTGGGTAAATAAAAATGATACGGATGCAATAAAAATTGGAATTTGCATGGCTTTTTATCGCGAAAGTGTAGAACCTGTGAGATATGGGAGCTACAAAATTTGTTCGAATTGGCTGCCCGTATGCGAGACGGGTACGATGATTAACCGGTTAGAATACATTCAAACCCCGTAATAGCGAAGCCTCAACAAACCGATCCAGAAGTTCCCTATAACCGAGGGTTCACTATAACCGATTTTTCAAATATTGTTTACACAAAATTTCCTATAACCCTTAAATGCATTTCTGCGTTGAAAATATTAATTACACTAAATTGTAATTGGTAATGGGATATAATAAATTAAAATAAATATTTGTTTGAAGAAAACTAAATAATGAAATATATTGTACTTACATTTATTTCTCTAGTGTACGAAAATAAGTAGTGATTTTTTTAGAGCTGAAATAAAGCTTGAAAAGTGGAAATGTTGGTTCACTATATCTGAATTCCTTGCTTTTGAGGATCGTTACAAGCATTTGAAAATACATTAGTTGCCTAGGAGTTCGGTTGGGGCCATTTGAAAATTTCGTTTTAACCGAGGGATCGTTATATCGGGGTTTGACTGTAATACGAAAGCAGTAATTTCTTAATCTGAATTCACATTAAATTAGGGTTTCGGTGTATGTTGAAAATACAATTTTTAATGGAAAGATTTTCTTAAACACGCACTTAAAGCGCAGATGCAGATAATAAACATTTCAAGGAGATTCGAATTCCTAAACAAAACATTTGATAAAGAGAGTTTTAGGCTTGATTCGTCTGTCTTTTCATGATTTTTAAAACTTTACTCTTTTATAAGTACGATAACGCGCACACCAAAAAATATATTTAATATCGTCGTAAAGCATGTGAAATTATAGTAACTAAAACTATAAAAAGTGTTGTTGCAAATTATACTTAAGAATATTTTTAAAATTCATTAAAATAAGATATTGTAATCTGAATTAATCACATGAAACAATGCTTAATGCAGTCAATTCATGCTTACGCGTTAGTTGAATATTGTGATAGTTTTTTGCTTTTACATTAAAACTCAAATTTTAGGAAAGATTACAGGCCTTTAATTAGGGAAGTGCATGAGAACACGCAACAAAACAGGAACGAGGTTCCTAAAACTGTACAGGTTAAATGCCTATCTCTATCTGAAGTTTCAAATATCTTGCTCTAGGAAACTTAAACATATAGAACAGAATAAATGATTTAATCGACATGAAGCACAACCAATTTTCTTGACGAGCAAGCTGGTCGCCAAAGGAAGTAATATTTCCTACACGGAAATCTTTAAACTCGAAGAAATTCGAAGAAAAGATTTCTCACAAGTGTTAAGCACCATGTTACATATAAAATTCAATTTAAAGCAGGCAACATAAAATAATAATTTTTTCCTAATAATACAAGACAGAAGTCAAGATAATTCTGAAGAAAGTTCAGAGGATGAGGAAATGTTACCAAAAGGAAAGAGAAGTAGAAATGACGAGCACAGCATCATTCAATACATTTTAATGTCATACTTTGGCAAAAAATGCTTAAATGAACATATTGCTCCTAATTACAAAATTATGACAGTATATTTTACTTTTAATTTTTGGACACCAATTACCTTTTCCATTTCTTGATTTCGCACAATTTGGCATTTTTTAGAAACTTCATAACCGTGTTATGCAAGGGGATACCTGTACTTCAAAATTTACAGACACTTTCTGAATATACTAATATTATTTCTATTGTCAGCATCCCACTTTCTCAACTAATACAAAGTCTACAGCGATAAATAAGGTATCAGTGATAGGATTTTTTACCGACTTCCGAGATGCTCAGTTTACGTTAAAACATGTTGGTTTTCTTAAATTTAAGTTAAAAGAAAAATTAAAATATCATGCACATTGCGGTGAATCGACAATCTAGCGATAAACGAGCCTAAAGATATGAACGTTCATCGCCAAGGCGTGCTTTCTCAAGTTCGTCGCATATTTTCAGACCAACGAGAGCTTGCGACCGAATGAATTGAACGTGATAGTTATATAATCCTAGTGTCTGACATCCTTACGGGTAGGCCGGTTGCCGTAGGTCAAGGTAGTTATATAATCCTAATTAAATAATTAATAAATTTTTGAAAAAAAATTATTAAAAATCTTATTTTAAGAGACTGGCAGCAACATTGGGGGGAATCTGACACTGGTGTCAGGGTCCGTGATTATGTACCATACGTTGATTATAATTTACTTACCCATAATCGCTTTTTATTATTTTTTTTATTTCTGGGCTTCTGCTTATCTTTTCCGTTTTAAATTTTTGAATTGTCCTAATTGTATCTGAAGGGGTCTGGGGATCCCGACCACTTCGTGTTCGACTGCCCTTTTATCTCAAAATTTCATTTAACTCGTCCCTCTATTGATAATAAACCACTTTGGTTTACAAATGTCCTTAGAAATGAAAGTTCTCCCAAAAGACTGCAAGAAATTTGTTTTATTTCTACTAAAATTTGGAATGAGTTAAAAGAATTTAGTTCTTTTTCTTTAATTTTTTCATCTGTATGTGTTCTTGTATGTTAATGAGTATTTATAGGTATTTATTTATTTATTCTCTTTTTCTACTAGCTCTGGTTGGTTTCTGGCATTGTGTCTATTTTCAATTGTGTATTTTGTATTTGATAATGCATTTATGTTTTATCATATGGTTTTGTTATATTTATTTTGTACTTTGTTATCTTGAATTGATTTGTGCTCCTTCGTCTTGGAGTTCTCTGTAATTCATGTTGTATTTTATACATCCTTTTTCGACTCGTAATTGTGATTTTGCCATTCTTCCTTGTATTTTGTGATTATTCATCTATTGGATACATCTTTGAATAAGTGCGTTTTTCGTTAATTCCTGCGCTTTGGGACTTTTAGGGTCTTAGAACTTTGCGCCTTATCCACGGGGCGTTGTAAATATGTTCCGTTTCTTTATGTGTGTTTTGTTCTATTGTGTTTTTGTTATTTGCAACAACTTCTGTTTTCCTCATGTAAATAGTGTATTCTTGGCTCTTGCCCCAGACGGGCTGATTTGTAAATTTTGTTGGTAATTTTTTCTTTGTATCACTGATCAATTTGTTTTGTGTCTAAAGTTGGACTAGTCTGGCCTTTTTGTGTAAGCATTCTGGTTCTTAATAAATGCTGTCTTGGGGCTAGGTGCTCGTTCCTCCTTCTCGTTGGGCTGGTTCTCTTTCCCCGGCTGCCCTTGTAGAGTCTTACACCCTCTAGGGTAGGCCGGCAGTCGTGGGTTGGGTAGTTATATAATTCTTGCTATAATTTTTTGTTATTTTGAAAATGAGTATTGATAAAATCTTTTCATGAAAATTTTTCCGAAGGTTCTCGTTGAATCAGCGGAACATTGTAAAATTGACTCAGTTGTCCTGGTTTCCATTGTCGTTTCCATAAATACCACATCATGGATGAGCATCTCCCCCACACCTTGTTTCTGGTCTACAAAACTAACCTATATAAATCACGTAACTTATGTAGCCTTTTCAAGAGTCGCTAAATCAAACAATATTTTTGCATCAGTTACCAAAAATGACGTACAAAAAAATTCAAGATGATTGTATTCTCACATCAAATATTGTATTCAAAGAGGTATTAAAATTACGTTCACATTAATAAAACGGTCTACTATTTTGGATAAATACGCTTCGTTGAAAATTTGATTTTGAAGCCATGCACCGTACTTCCTGCTATTTTCAGTGGCGTAGCGGCACGTGGGTATAGATGCCCAGGGTGCCAGTTGCCATGTAGACAAACCCTTAGTGCGTTTATGTCATTTTTTGAAGCCAAATATGTGACTAGGGAGCGAATAAATAATACTTGCCCCAATAGCACAAGATGCTCTACAATATCTTCACGAAATATCGCTCAGCATTCAGAATATCGAATAACATCCCAAAAATATCGTATATCTTTATGCTAATAGGGCCGGTCGCTTTTTAGATATTCTAAACCACTGATGGCAATTGAGGGAGGGAATCATATTATGCCCCGGGCGCCACTGTGCTACCAGGGACGGCCCAAACAAAAGCGGGCCTGGTTCAAAGTTGATTTGCAGGGCCTTGCAACAAAACTCGTATAACAAAATAATGATTTATTGCCTTTTTTAATTATTAAATTGCGGAAATTGGAAAAGGACGTAATTAATAAATAATATAATTTATGCATAAGGAATATAATTTTAAAAATAATTTTTGGTAATTAAAATAATTTTTAAATTTAATATGACCAACGTACAAACTTTAATGCTAAAATCGTTAAAAACATTATCCTACCCGAAATCAATAATGAAGTTAATTTAATAATAGTTATTAATTAGTCAAAAATAATTATGAAAAGGCAAAAATTTAACCCTCCAGAAGTCGCGCGTATGTGAAAGTACTTGTATCGTGCATCGTATTATATATTTATATCGTGTTATTTTACAAAAATGAATCCAACTTTTATTTATGTAATCTGTATTTAATAGCTCCATACTAAATAAAGATTATATAAATAAAAATTGCACTTAAATTTATAAAAGAACGATATAAGCAAGTAATGAGATGCTAATTATAAGTATCTCCTACAATACGCGTGACTGATGGAAGATTAAATAATCCAAATATTCGATACTTAGTAATGTAGTGTTATACTAGACAAATAATAGTTCGAATTATATTGGATTTCGATTAAACATGCACTTTACTAGCTTTTATGGAGGAAAATTCATCAATTACTCCATCGAATTAATTTTATCAGAAGTGTATTTTTCGAAGATAAGAAATGCAAGATCACTGAGGCATCTCCCATTGTTGATCGAGAAAATGACAATATTAATATCAGTTTACTGAATGAGCGTTTACAGCTAGCAACAGACACTGAAATTGTTAAAAGTATCTGAAACGCATTTCTCAGATTTGGGTAAACATCCTCACCGTAAGAAAGTATAAATTAAAAAAAAAAACCATAGCAATTTTTCAACAAAATAAATGTTAAATATTTTTACACTTTTTGATTCAAGTATGAAAGCACACAATTTTTTTGTGTGCTTCCATTATTGTAGAACGAGGACAGAAACGTACTGTATATTCAATAATAAATGCGTATTACTGTAAATATATTTCAGAGAGAGAGAGAAAAGTATAAACTCAGATAAACTTATAAGTAACTTTAAATAATGCAGAGGCTGCTCAGTCATTGGGACTGAAGAGGATTCGATTATTTGATGCAAGTGCAAATTAAATCATTTGACATTCACATTTTGAAACAGTTATTTGAATATGATAGTTGAAATCACGCATTCCTTTTTAAATAATAAAAAAAAACCCTTCAATTATTTTTTGCGAACACACGTTGCAGAAATGTGTGCTGTCTTCCTGCTTTTGTGAGAAAATTTTAAAAACTGTTCAGTTTGAAAACTTCAGTGCTAAAATTAAAATTATAAAATGAGAAAATAGGTTCAAGTAGAGTTTCAAGACATGAAAGCTCTTGAAACTTTAAATAACTTTTAACATGCAGTCAATTGAAAGAGAAAGTCCCTCCCGCCCTTTCAATTTTTCTGTCGATTTACGATTACAGTAGATTGGAAAAAAAATCATACCGTATGAATGAGATTTTCTTTTAACTTAGATTATGAAATGAATTCTTAAAAGTTGACCTCATTATTTCTTCATATTTAATAACAAATAGACCAAAAAGATAAAACTAAAAAGGTTAATCTCCTGATCAAAACCTTATCTACAATTATGCACAACCTACTGATAGTTTCTGTTTTAGGATATTTAAATTGATCAATCTTCAAAATGCTTCGTATATTTTAAAACTTATCCAAATGATTTTGATGTGTAGTTTGTTAAAATAATAAAAAGATTCCAAAAAAGTAGCATTTTATAATGAAAACTGCACAATGTAAAAGAGTAGAAAACACCAATTGTCGTGAGTTAATAAGAAAAATCTTTTATCTGAAATGTATTCAATAATAACAAAAATATTGTACTACAAAAACCAAAGGGCATTAAATTGATAACCTATTATAATACAATTTTCTCTTTGGAAATATAAAAAGAAATGTTGTTTAATGAATAACTATAAAAAAGAGATAAAAAAAATAGCATACCTGAAATTTGTCTGCAAGAACAAAAGCGTAATATTTTATTTTGCTGTGCGACTGATATTCTGAACGCGAACGAACTATTCAACTAAAAATTAAGCTTCCGAGAAAACTCATTGTGTTGTCCGTAGTGTTTCACACAATCCAAATAATATTCCAGATTCAATATTTCAAATTCACTGCTATTGGTTAAACTCTGAGGGATAGATGTAACAGACTACCTTTTAACAAGTACCTACGATTAATTTGTAGATGCTGGAAAACCACACTTAACAAGAACATAGAGAAACCCCTGTGATTATGTGCCTCATCATCACTTAGAAGTCCTACTGGGCACAAGAAAGATACATGTGCTTAACATAGAGCTAGCTAAGGAGAAGATGAGGAGGTGACACCACACAGTGTGTGTCCGCGATGGATTGATAATGGAATGGATAGATTTAACAGAATGCTTGTTGGCAAGTACCTACGATGAATTCATAGATTCTAGAAAACCACACTTTTTACAAGGAAAATGAGAAATCCCTTTGATATTGTGATTCATCATCGTTTAGTAATCCTGCTGGACACAAGGGGAACAGATGTGCTCAATTTAGAACTAGATAAGCCGAAGATAAAACATTTATCTAGAGGTGTCTCTTTAAGCGGTCCTGGGAAAGACTATCTGCTGGCCATTAGAGGAACAGGTGTGGATCCCCACAAAAGTCCCTGAAGCAATTGTCTCGGGAACAAGGAATGTATTGAATGTTATCATCTGAAACCGACTTGAGCCATTTCCCGAATACGTCGCAGAACGTATAACTTGCAGTCTTCTGTTTCTGCAATGTTTTACATGTATGTTCGGATAAAAACAAACAAATCGGAAAAAAGCATTTTTCATTTTGTAAAATCCGTCAGCAGAGCGGGGCCTTGTGCGGTCGCACCCCTCTCCGGCCGGTTCTGTGTGCTACTGTCTATTTTATTTATTACTAGCCGTCTTCGGCGACCAGCTTGTTCGCCATTAATATAATTTCAGTTGAATCTCTTATGCATAATTTGATATTCATGAATCTCTTAACAATCTGATGAGAGTCTACTTATACTTTCTGAGACGTCACTTTTCCAAGTGGCACGTGCGGAAAAGAGGTCTCCCAAATCAAATTAGTACCAGAATAGACCCGTAAATTGTGATAGACATTTAACCCATATTCTTTCAGTAGCTTCGCTCCAGTTCTGTTCGAGGTGTGCATGACAGTCCCTAATGGAATCAAGTGACTCTCAAAGCCATGTAACATCCAATTGCATGTTGTCGGCATCAACTTATTAGCTCTCTTATTCCTCTAGCAAAATACGCATTTGATTTTTAACTTTAAAATGACGCGGCATATTTTACTTCCAGCAGCAGGTTCGCTGGATGAAAATATGCTAATTAAAAATGTCATTAAACATTAAGATATCACTTTAGCTTTCAACAATGGAATTGAAACATGCAAATAAATATTTGCGTAAACAACGAAAACGGTTTGAATCGCGTTGAAACAATGAAAAGTATTGTTGTAAATTATGCCAATATTTTTTTTAATTTATCAAAATTAGAGAAAAAATCGCACTGCAACTTAATTGATATCATTGGAAAGGTAATTTTTTACACTTTCAGATGGTGTAAAAATAGTCTTTATGCTGTTATATTTTTGGAAGTTATTAAGGAAAAACGGCAAAATTTCACTTAATTTTTCATTAATTAAAATTTCAAAAAAGGGGCTCCGAGGTGCACATTCCCACCCTCCAAAGCATGTTTGTGCCAAATTTCGTAACTCTAGAACCAGCGGTCTACCCTGTAGAGAGCCAACACACACAGACACACATTCTCCTTTATTATTAGTAGATACTATTTTATAACATTTCTCTTCTAGGTGCAAGTGCTGGTAAGCCGACCGAAAATTTTACCTTCAGCATTTTCCAACGAATATTTAATTTTCAAATTCAAATACTGTTCTCATAACAAACTTGAAAATGCAAAGCTCTCGACGCTGCATCAAAGTTCAGAGGAGCAAGTCTATATTATCAATATTATAACAACAAATAGAAACATCTGTAGCAAGCAAACTTATTGTGCCTGCAAAATAGGTAAAAGCTCAGCTACCCATAACAACCAACTCTATGATCGTTTAAATATACTCAGTAGTCAAAAATCAGCAAATTCATTGTCTACAGATAAAACAAGGCTTAGTAATGGTACAAAAAACCAAAGAAAAAGCCGGCATCCTTTCACAATTTACCAGCCGTTCTCTAATGAAACAATCCCCATTGAGAATGAAACTACACGAAGATCTTCGACAGAAAGTTTTCGTCGTATTTCGCCGCTGAAGCATACAGCAGCTGATGATAAAAATGTATCCGCGATCAACAAATACATCGAGATAGCTAAAATCAAAAATACACTTCTCAAGCGTAACAATGTGCGTGAAGAGTGCTGCGGTAATGCCATTGATTTGATCCACTGTTACCCTTCAAATGAAGAAACATTGCAGAAAATTGAAAATCTTCAACAATTTGATGAAAGGAATGATGAATGTAATTTTAAATGGCACTGTGAACTTCATGATGATCAAGCAAGCGATATATGTCATCACCATGAATGCGATAATTGTTCACCTCCGTTAGAACACTGTTATCACGATCACGAAGATGTTTCCAGCAATGAGTCGAATGATGAATGCTGTATCAGAGATGTAAATGATTTATCTAAGAAAACACACAATAATGAGGATGCCGAAGAGAAAAGGAGGAAAAAATATACCTCAACTGAAGATGTCACAAAAATGGCACAGAAATCTGTCATCAAGTTTATCTGTTTTCCTGTTCTTATTTTGATATTAACACTAGGAATTGTAACATTTCATTCAAGGAAATAATTTTTATGAATAAAATTCTATAAAATACTATCCCAAATAATATTCAGTTTAGTACCTCAAAGAATCTTAGATAATAATACCGATTTACAACACCAGATCAAGCAAAAGATACATTATCATGAATGCAATGTTGATTCACTTTCGTTAGTAAGATTATTATCAAGATTCTAAAGATGTTTTCAGTAATGAGATGACACCACCCATTTGGGATATTTTTTTATTATTTCAATCTATTTAAGATCGTAAAGGATACTTGAGACATTTAAGCATGTCCAAGTGATTTTTATATTTTAAATCAATTGTTACTTTGACTTAATTACAGATTTAAATAGCTAAAATTCTCTAACTCGATGCACGTGTCAGGCACGTTGTTGTAAGCGGCGGGGTTAAGAATATAAAAATTAGGATCCAAAAAGTAAAAGGAGAAAAAGAAGACATTTTGTAAACTCGTAACGCCACGAAATATCATGAAAACTTGTCAGCAAGTTTAGCTGCTTTTCTGCACTAATTTTTCTTTATTTCTACTAGGAATCGAAATATTTCCTTTATGGAAATAATTTTTATTAAGGATTCTGTACAATATTGCCCAAAAGCACATTTCATTTAGTATCTTAATCAAAAGTATCTGAGGCTTCATGCAGGTTTGGGCACTGGATATTTTAAAACTTAAGTAAATATCCGTATACTCTCTCAGTCTCATATTATTTAAATGACATTTATTTCAAGCCAAAAGACTTAAAAATTTTCTTTAACCATAAAATCAAATAAAATACTACATTAGCAGGTGACATACAACATTAACAATATACAATGGTAATATAGTTAAAAGGCTATTTTTAGCGATGAACACAAATTTTTTGTTGTGTTTCCTAATTGTTTAAGAATAAAAACTCATTTACAATGAATTTGTTTAGAAAATCTATTAGTTAGCATGCAAAAGTTTGAAAATAATGCATTGCCATCCAAGTCACTGTTGCAGTATTATCAATATATTGAAATGCAAATACTTCATGTTTCATTTCAGCCCAAAGAAAAAGAAAAATTGCCAATCTGAAACACAGCTCATGTTAAATTTAGAACATAACCTGCAATGCATAATACTGTAGGGGAAAAAAATTGGACAAATTCTTGGTTTGATTTGCTTTATGCTCACTTTTATTCTTGAAATGATATATGTATGGCTTCATGCATCCTATATATGTTAAACCCTTAAAAGCCCGATTTTTTAAAAATTGACTTAAATTTTTTTTTTGACTTTTATTTCTTGGATAAAACATGGGAAAAATACTTTAAAAATTCCTATTTTGTTTTAAGTATGGTTTATGACTGAAAAACAGCTCGTTACCAACTAACAACACTAGGCTTTATTTCAGAAAAAAAAAAAAAAAATCCTAGATTAAATTCTATGCAGTGGCGGCTCGTGAGCACAGAAACGAGGCGGGCTGCAAAAAAATATTTATCAAGAGAATACAAAATTAAAAGCTATTTTATCTGTAAGTAGGCCAATTTTTAAAATTCCAAATCCATTTGTAAAATTTCCTGCTTTTCAAACAAACTAAATAACCAGCATATGACATTCTCTATTAGTTTTACTAACAAAAATTAAAGTGAACGTTGATGTGACGATTAGTAAGACGAAAAAAGAAAAAATAATATATATATATATATATATATATATAATCGGAGCTCCACATATATACTTCCCTCCTTGCCCAGTTCTCTTTCCAGCACTCTTTCAAAAATGAATATCAAATAACTCATTTACAGAAAATTTATTTTTAAGCTAAGACATATTAAATACACTTTTTACTGAAATACTACAAAAATTTGAAAGTTTTGTAATAGTATTTTTTGCTTGAATCTGTAGTAGCAACACGAACCGAAAGCAAAACTCATAAACAGCCAATGAGATTGCAACTTGTGTGAGAGTGAGGAAAAAAGAAAAATATATTAAAAAGAACATCTTTTTTCGTTCAGTTGGGCTCAGCCAGAGCCGTGTTGACTTTCAGCCCATAGCCCGTTTAAGTAAAAGGAAGAAAGAGTTGCTTTTTCACTCCGGATTTTCTGCTCAGTGAATGGATTTTTTTTGGGGGGGGGGAGGGGGCAGATTATTTTGCAGCTCAGACCTGTTTTATGCTTTTTTTAATATTTTATTACTTTTTTGCATTTTCGTAAGTCATTGAACTCTGAGAGTGGAAAATTAAGCAAATAAGTTTAAAAACGAAAAATACAAGTTTAAAAAATAATTTCGGAGGTAATAATTTCTGCAGGCCTAATGAACGAGCCGCCACTGATTCTATGACAAACGCAGACGAGTTTTAATAACTAATAATAAGGATAAGGAGTTTCCTTCAACACTGTAGAATAAAATATGGTATTCTCAAGCGTACAAAGCTAAAAAGATACAACCGCAAGTGAAAAACATCAATTTCTTAAAAATTTTTTTTATCAGCACTCAGGCTGCCATGTATATGTTGTAAATTGATTTAATAAAAGTTTCAATATGTATCCTACTGGCAACAACAGGCATTAGAGCTTCAGACTTATTCTCAAGATTTTAAAAGACAAATTTGGGTTGGGTATTTAAGGGTTAAGTCATGAGAAATATCCACAATGATTTGCATGAACTAAGAAATGCTAAAAGAGTCCTAGATCACTCTGCAATTTATGGAATGTAAATAAACCACACTTGCTGGGGCGCGGGGCCGGGGACGCACACCCTTTGGTAAAAAATTGCATGAGATCTTTCAAAACTTGTTTCATTAATTAAAACATTTGGCCTAAAACATATTTTGTAGAGAGATTTTTATGCAGAAATTAGATAATGATTTGGATATATGAATTTTTCTTATAGGCTGTAATTCTCAAAACTATTTAACTTATTTTTTTAAAAAAAATACAGTTAATATAGTTTTTACAAATGCCAGATTTTTTTCAATTTTTATTTCAGATTACAAACATTTAATTACATGTCTTTACAGATCAGAAACAAAAAAATATTTTTGTGCTTCATATTTCAGGAAGTTATTAAGGAAAAACGCTAAAATTTTGCTTAATTTTTAATTAAAATTATAATTAAAACTTTAAAAAAAAAAGGTTTCTGAGGTGCATATTCCCACCCTCCAAAGTATATTTGTGCCAAATTTCATAGCTCTAGGTACAGCGGTGTGCCTGTAGAGTGCCAACACACACACATTCTCCTTTATTATTAGTAGAGATATATAAAAACGATTCTAAAAATTATTTTCCTTTCTTACACTGCTTCTTTTCTTTCACAATTAATAATTTCTTTAATAAAAGGAATTATATCAAAGTTCCAGAGGAATTTTAATTTCTTCAAATTGTTTTCCTGAGCAGTAGGCTTAATTTGATAGTAGTAACAAAATATGCAGTTACATTAAATTTTAAGAACTAGTACATGATTATTCAGATATAAAAATTTAACTCACATCACCAGTGATGAGTCTAGTATTAAATTTAGTTGCATTAACATCCCATTTTGAAGCTACAGAAGGGCTATTATAGGACACACCATCTAATTTTAAACTGTGGTCAGATGATGAGGATGACAGCTAAACCAACAATTCCCCTCCATATTACCACACCATACGAAAGGAGAGAATCTGACCATGACATATTGATCAAGCCTCAGGCTTGTTTGCACAGTGGATCTTTGATGGAATCGGGTGTCAAACCTGAGCTTTTTAGTCCAAAAACTGAAAAGTAAAATACTCCAAGTACAGAAATAAAGTATAAAAGTTTCTTTAGGTACTTCCATATTAACTGCATGCCATTGGCAAATATCAACAAAGTTTTGTTTGTCAAGTAAAAAAAATAACATAATATTGATAATATATGACATAATATAAATGTAATATATATAGTATCGCCAAATATACAACTGGCTTTCATAAAACTTGGTTGAGATTCGCCAATGGCATGATGTTAATATGAAAGTGCCCATTATTTGTTACCCATGCTGACTCACACATCCATAGGGTATGGAGTATTTTAACCCTCCAAGCGGCGCAAACATCTTTTTCTATTTTTCATGTTCAGTGCAAAAGCAGATAGCTCCTATTTACATGTATATTTTCTTAAACAATCATGCTTAAAGTTTTCTTAAGATTTCAGAGATATAATTAAATACGGAAAAAAGATCAGTTCATTCACTTGAAAAGCTAAGTTTTCTAATCTGACAGCTAAAAGATCAAAATAATTGGGCAATCAGAGGGTTAATGGTCAGTGGGAGAGAGTATAAAGAAAAGTAAGTCTTTTTCTCTTTTCTTTAGTACTTTTCAGTGGGCACTTCCTTTCGGGGGAAAAAAATCTTTTTAAATATATATAAACTTTTTTTTAATTAACATTTGTATATTAGTTTAGTTACACTTTGAGTTTTTTGGTGTGGTTCCCCCACATGAAAGTGCTCATTAAGTGGTACCAGGATCTTAGCATATTCTTCATTCATAATTTTATTTAAAAATTAAAATAAATACATGCCTGTTATGTCACAACAGTGCTCTCAAGATTGGTTGGTGCCTAGGGGATGTGACTTATCCCCCAGTCATTATGTTGTTTTTTGTAATCAACACAGCAAAGAAAATTAGTCACAATGGAATGTGATTTTTATTCCATAATGAACACTGATATACATAAATAAATATATATTGAGGCAAAATAAACAAAAAGGTACATTCTTTGGAGAACAAAATATATAGTGCATTGCCAGCAACAAGGACTGCAAATATTTGCGTACTTGAAATTAAAATGTACATCTATAGTCAATATATAAATAGAATGAGTGTGTATAGTGTCGTGTTGAAAAGTGCTGGATTTGAACTGGTTCAGAAACAAGCATCATTCATATTAAGTACATCACACATGAGAATCAGTTAAATATTTTTTGAGAATTATTATTTATATAAACAAACAATTCAACAAATAACAAATCTAATTTCTGAACAGCATGGATGGTATCACAGCACAATGAATGGAATAAAAGTAAAACTCAAATATTGATACAGATAATCCTGTTCTACTTCTTTCATGGGAGAACAAGTTTATTTTTAGATTAAAAAATATGACACAAATATTAACATTTGTTTCTGCATAACTTGAAGAGTATGCATCTAATTACTTCATTTCTTTATGTTAATCTCATCAATTCAACTTGGTGATAAAAAAAATTCCTGATTTATATTTAAAAATTTATTTCATATTAGTCAACATGGTTATACCCATTTTACTACAATATTTATTATAATTGAATATCATCTTTATGCATAAAAATAGACATTACTAAGATACTGATAATTAACTGAATTTTGACAATTTGAAAATATATTACAAAATATGTAAATTTGGATATCAGTTCTAACACAATGTACTATGATTTACAATGGATAATGAAATCAATAAGTTTTGTGTATTTTCTGTGTCAGAAAAATAAATTGATTGCTGTTGAACAATCTTGTTGAAAAACTAATTCATTTAAAAGATATGGTGAAAAAAGCATTTTATACATTTAAAACATCTAACTATTGTAAATATTTGAAAAGGGAAAAAATAGATATATAAAGTAGGTTTAGAAGGAGAATTTAAAACTAAGAAAACAAATGCATACAATGCATGAACAGGATTAGTTTTTACTTATTTCCAATAAATAATATATGTAGAAGAGAACATTAATTTTAAAAAAAGAGAGAATAACTTAGAGAGTTTACATTTCCTTTCAACTTAAAACTAAAAAAATGAATAAATAGCTTTAATTGTGGGCACAAAATATCAAGAAGACTTAAAAAGTTGGACTTGACCACATTTTATTCTTGAAACATTTTAAATGTTCTTTTAAGAAATGAAGTTACACAAGAATAGATCTGAAATAAATACATTATATACATTTAAATATTTAAAATTTCCCTCATCACGGATTAAACTCAGTAGAAATTTAAAAAAAAAAAAAAACATTTAAAGTGAAGCATTTATGTATTTTCTGTTTCAAGGATTAAATTTTTCAAGGACTGAAACACCTTTTAATATTAATATAGATTTTAATACTAAGATCATAGTTGAAGCTGCTTTTAAAGTAAGTTTGTTTATTAACAATAAAATTATTTCATTGAAAACATAAAAGACCAAACTTCAAAATCAACAGGATTATAAAAGTGTCATAACTGTACAGAAGTAATACATAACTTTTCATCATTTTTAGAAACACTTAATGTCAATTAAAAATTTCTTATCATTTTCAATGCCTATTCTTCAAAGAATTCCTGGGTAGCAAGCTGGTGCTAGCGATAACAGTTATACTTTTCAAAATAAAAATGATATTTTGCACAACAAACCAATAAGAAACTTCACAACCAATAAGGTACACCAATTCAAGGAAGATACAAAAGTTTTCAACAGGTGTACATTGCATTTTACATATTTCTCTCACAAAATTGTCACAATCAAAATAACCTAGCAAAAATAAGTTATTGAAACTTTCAATAATTTTCCACATCATTTTTGAAAACAATATATATACTTATTACTTACATATTAATGTCATATAATGGCAAGCTATTTCCTCCATTGCTTAAGTTTTAGGATGCAAAACTTAGATATTTCATAATCCACTTAAAAATGTGATATCCGAGTTAATAGATATGTTTGTGCAATGTGTTAATTCTTAATTTATAATAATCAAGATTTTCAATCTCATAAAAAAAAAAAGAAAATACATAAGGCTTATAAACTGCAGTTTGATTTTACAAATAATTCAAAATCAGGAGAAAAATGTTTTTAAAACATATTTCATTGCACATAATAGTACTAATAATCACTATTCTGGCCAGTTTGAAGTTTCTAATTTTTTTTCTTCTGATTGTTGAACAAAAATAGCATTCAGATGAACCGAGACACATATTAAATTGTTCACCAATATTGTGACTGCTTATAGCTTTCTGCAAACTAATTTCAAATTCTTTTTCAGAATTTACACAATCACAATTTTTAAGGAATAAGACTTCATAAACTCTCTGTACTTTAAATTACTATCGCCTCTTTTCATAAAGGTCAACCAGTTTAAAGAGATACAAGTAATAACACAGAATGTTAAGAGAACACAATTTTTTCTTAAAAGTTTATAATAAAATTTTATTATGTGATTAATAGGGATGCTTTGACATGCGATATGCACACATTTAGTTTTTTAAAATATGATCTTAATTTACAAAAAAACCTTGCTTTTTTTTATTGTATTAAAACTGTTCAACTTTGCTTTCACCAACAGAAGACATGCATGTACGAAGCACATTTTCAGAAAGAAAGATTTCATCTGAAATTTTTAGGAATTATTGCTCAATCTTTATATACATGTAAAAACTAATACTATAAGAAGTGTTATTTACATAACAAATTTATAATTGAATAAAAAAATTAAATGAACAAAATTGATGAATGGTTTTATTTGGAAGAGGTTTCTTTATTCTGAATCAAACAAACAAAAAAACCCAGAAAATTAATACTTTAACTTAATAACCCAAAAAATATTGTAAATAAAAGCAATCATTCATTTTTAAAATTAATTTTGAATAATTAAGCAAAAAACGAAGAATATTGCATGTGATTTATTATTCTTTTTACAAACATTTACATTTGGTAACCTTACTACAAAATGCCATCACATACACATGAAGCCAAAAAACATTCAAAGCTGAGCATTCACTTGATCTACAATCAAAGCTCTATTAAAAATCACTGCTTTATGATTTAAAAATATTCATGAAATTTTACATTTTTAAGTGCTCAATTTTAGGTAAAACTTTTTAACAAAAAAGTTTGTTCGTAAAATCCTGCAACCCCCACAAGCTTCATCACAAACTTCAATACTATATTTTAGCTATCTAGAAGAATCCCATGGCAAAAAAATTCAATTCTTTCTAAAAGGACAATAAAAACATTGCCACAATGTGATTATGTTTTACATGACCAAAATAGAGAAACCCAAATAACAGGAAAATTAATATGCAAAAACACCTTGCCCCAGCAAGATCAGTCTTTAAAAAAGGGATTCAAATATCTTTACCTTAGTTATAAGTCAAATGCATTTCATAAAAAATTGATAATCATTGGCAAAACATTTTGACAATTTTAAAATTAATACCAACCCATAATAGCTGCAAATAAGTATTGCAGTAACCAACAACAAAAAAGTCACAGTAGACCAATTTTGCTAACAATATAACACAGAAATGGCGATCAATACAGAAGCTCACAAGTTTAGTTAAATACGAAGAACAGAGAATCACTTTGGGTTAAACTGACTAGTCTAAAGTTAAAGCAAGGTAAACACAAAAGATTTGACAGTTACCTCATACAACATATTTCATCTCTTCCATTTCAGATGAAACAATGTCATGTTGCCAATCTCAACAAAAAAAAGTCAGTGAGAAAATCATCAGGCCACAAATGATTTTTATTTGCATTGCCAGTGATATATTTAAGCCACATGTACACATGTAAGAACACACTGATCTGGTGCATAAAACTAATCAAAACAGCTGTTCATGTAATATAGAATGTTTTAGACATAAAACAGTCGTACTTTGGATGTACTGACTAGAAGATCACCATCATAAAACTTTGTTTCAATGATCACATTTCCACTGCAAAAAATAAAATAATGGTAATTAATATAGTTTCTAAGCAATTTTATTTAATCTGACTTGTTTTATGTTTATAAAGATGGAATTTTGTAGTGGATTTTTCACTAACATTAATGAGCCAGAGTTTTGAAATTTTGAACACTTGTAGGTTATCAGTGACAATACATTATTTTAATATCTTCATAACTTAATCATTAGTAATCAATTAATTTAACTAAATTTTGATTTCTAACCAAAGCCACCAACTGGTGGTTAATTTGATAAAAATTTATTACAAGATTCCATAATATTTATAAAGATGAACTATAAATCAAACACTTAAAAGTAGAAAATAATTAAAATAATAATAAAAAAAAATCTACTTTTTAGTTTTAAAAGTGTGTTTAAAAAATTGTTTTTATGAAATTTATTAAGAAAGAAAAGATAATACAACAATAGTTCACAGGGGTAATTACCATACAACTTTAAAAATTCAGCACAGAGATAAAATCTAGCATAATTTCAAAATATGAATGTCAAACACATACACATATTTTCAAATAATATCGTTAACAACACAAAAAATATAATCTTGATGATTTTATAAGGACAAATTAATATTTATCTACATCATTTCCCAAAATTACTTTCATCTTTGGTTTCTCACCATTTTTTTAAAAAACTAAATTTACTTTACATTTTGGGAAAGAGGGCTTTAACTTCTATGAAATGCTGTGATTACAGCTTTCAGATAAGAAATATGCACATTAACAGGTGTTGTATCGGGGGGGGAAAATCCCTTTCCGCAAGCTGGAAGGCAAAGGAAGATTCCTTAAATATTACATATTGATTAATACATACATAACCAATGACTTTATTATTTCCACACATTGCAATATTTACGTCGTGATTCTGAATGACATTTAGTTTTTAACTATATCAAGGTTTTATCATTCTACTCAAAAGGTTATGCTAGATTTATTAATCAGTACATTATACATTTTTTTTTTAATATCGCAACACAGAATCATTTTGTCTACAATATTCTTTTATAGTCTGACCGTGTTGCTATTTAAAAATCAGAGAGTCAATTGAAACAAACATTTTTTTAAAATGAGAATATGAAATAAACCAAGTGATTTTTAATAAGATATTATTGTTCGGAAAATTCATTTATCATCTGCAATGTTTGTAAATTACACCACTCAATTGAGCCAAACGATTTTTAATAAAATATTATCACACACAAATTCGTTTTTGTATGAAATGCTTGTAAATAAAAATCAAAAGATCAATTGAACTAAACGATTTTTAAAAACATTCTAATACTAATTTTCCTCATATGATATTAATATTTTTTTAAAGAATGGCATATGTAGTATTGTCTGCTACAAGAAATGTTTTCGTTTCCTTGGTGCAAGATTGTCGAGTGCCTACGTGCAGGAGGACAGTTAAAAGGTCACTTTCTCCCTCATTACGAGCGGGGGAGGTTATAAGGTCACTCAAAGTGCATGACAACAAGTGTGTCCAATCAGGCGTTGTTTTTTCTGTGACGCAAGGCCAGGGTGTGAAGAGGGGTTAGATCCCTTCACTTGAAAATTCTTCTTCGAGACGCGTTGCTGGATGATTTGGAAAGAAAAAAAAAATGGTGCATATACTTCGTTCCTGTGGGGACGGTTCGAATTGTGTTCTTTTTGCTCGGTTTTTTGCACAAAAAAAGAGTCTGTAAATGCTCATTTTGTGTAATGTCCCCCGTCTGGATTGTAGAATAAGGAGCGGACTTGTGTGATGAATAACAATTGACGAAGGAGGAATCCGACCATTTTGGAGATCGTAGGGGCCGAACAGATAAGACCTTTTCCTTTATCAATATATTTTCTTTCGTATTTCATGACAAACAATAGTGAAAAATTATTGGATCCAATGCATCCCCCTCTTGATAAGAAAAAAAAAAAAAAACTAAACTTGTTGACTTTTTTTAAAAAAATCTCTCGGACTTTTGAGCTTCCCGGTTAATACAATATGTGTTTTTTTTTTTACATTATGTTCACGAATGTTGATCAACATTATTAGTTTAAGAAAAGGGGGCCCCTTATAATATGTAGTCTAGAGATATATAAATTAATGTCAATAATTGTTTTTTATGTATCAATATAAATAAATCTTTTAGTTCCTTTTTTCAGGAGTGATTTTTTTTGCATTCATGTTTGACATTATTAAATCTTCCTTTTTTATATTTATGCATGATATCTTTCCTTTGTTTTTATTTTTAGTAATAAGGATACTTAAAATATATATGAACAAATTAATTTAACAAATGCAATTTTTAATCTAATGAACTACAGTTTTATATATTTAAGTGTTTATATATTATATTATTTAATATCAAGTTAACAATTTATGTGTTTAAATATCAAGTTAACAATTTAACAACTTATGTGTTTAAGTAATCAAACCATCAAGTAAACAATTTAACAGCATACAATTTAATTAAACATTGTGACGTTTCAGCTTTATTTACTTAAATTACTTACCACTTTTATTTTTAATTAGAAGGAGAAAATCTGTTGCACGAAGGAATTTTCAAATCTCTATAATAGTAGTTTTTAAATTAAAAATATTATACATGAAACCATTTTAATCCGGAGCAACATCTGGTATATCAGCTAGTATACTGTTTAAAAAGTGGAAGTATTTCAACAAGGTGTCACAATTTGAAATGCACTGTAATGTAACGCAAATGGGAAGGAAGCAGGTTGAAAATCACTTTTCAGCTCATAATTTCTAATCAATTGCAGCTATAAAAAAGCTCACGGCATAAAAACTGTTCATTGCGATACGATGATAATCCGCCTATTTGCAATTTTCTTTCTATCTACAATCATAAGGCAGTTATGGTACAAGGATAAGTAGGAGGGAGGGAGGGGAATTAAAAATCATTTTGCAGTTCATAACTTCTAAGCAATTGCAGCTGTTAAAAAGCTTTCAGTATAAACACTTTTTATGATAAGACGATAATTTGCCCATTGAAATTTTATTTCAATCATCAATCGTAATGGGGTTATGGGGAAATGATAAGTTGGAGGTGGGGGAGGAATTGAAAATGGCTTTACAGCTCATAACTTTTAAGCAATTGCAGCTATTAAAACACTTTCAGTGCAAAAATTGATCCTTATGATAAGGCAATAATTTGCCTAATTGGAACTTTCTTTCTATTTTCAAACATAAGGGAATTATGGAGAAATGAAAATTTCAACCTCCCCCACTATTTTCACCCCCTTTGAGCTGGATAGCCCATCAACAAACTCATCCGAGACTTTCACCATCTTTACAACATATCCCTCATTGGTTACGATCTAATCAAAATTACTCTTGCCATCTCGTTCACAAGATAACATGGGCAAATACTTTATTCCGAAGATATATATTTTAAAGAACATTTTGCCCTCTATTTTCATAAGGATTACAGATGGAAAAATGAAAGAGAGTGGAAGAGACTGCAAATGACAAGAGCTTTCCAACAAGGGGTAACTTGAATAGGTAAAAGGTACTTTAAGTTGGAGGGGGGGAATCACTTTTCAGTTCATAATTTCTAAGCAATTGCAGCTATCAAAAAAACTTTAAATACAAAAATTGTTCGTTATGATAAGGCGGTAATTTGCCCAATTTTAATTTTCTTTCTATTTTCAATTATAAAGGAATTATAGGGGAATGAAAGTTTCAAATCCCCACCATTTACACCCCTTTCCAGCTGGACAGCCCATCTACGAACTTGGCCAAGATTTTTACTATCTTTACAACGTATCCCAAGATGGTTAAACCAAAATCAAAATTACTCCAGTTATCGTGTTCACAATATAACATGGGCAAAAACGTTATACATATATATACCTATACATAAACTTTTGAACAAAAGGTGGTTTTGGGTTCTAGGGGTCATGATGGGTGAAGATCTACAGAAATTTTCCCGAAGTCGTGTCAAGAGAACCATTACAATACGGAAAGTTCCTATAAGGAATCTACCTAAAAACAGTTCATGAAATGTACTGAATTTCAGTTATCTGATAAACTGTCCCTAAAATCCTTATCAATAGATACCCCAGAGAGATTTTCTGACTCAGCAACTTCCCTTTTTTTTTTTTTTAATGAGAATAAATAGCATTTCATAATTTTCACAGCATCTTGCCTATAAATGTTCTACACTCTGTCATATCACCCACATAATTTATCTCTGAATATAATCTTGGAACTACATTTTTGTTCCAAAACTGAATTTAAGAAAGTTAATGAGTATACATTTCACAAATCAAGAAATTTCAGATATGGGAATGTAAAATACCAAGAATTCTGGGATATCCAAACCACAATCACTCGCCCCCCCCCCAAGTTAAAGTAAAATTGAAATCCATTTTTCAAAGTTACCTTATGTTCTCTTATAGGATGCATATTTCTACTTTTATTATTTTTTTATCCTTTATTTATTGCTTAGTTCAGTAATGCACCACTAAATGTTTCACATACACTATTAAATGCTGCATAGAAATGCCACAAGCATTTAAAACTAATACCCCAGTAAAAGGACAGTTGCTTTATGCTTCAGACTGCTATTATGAAGAAGAGCATAAAAGTTTTCTTCTTAAAAAAGATGAAAATTTCAAAAATTCAGACATATTACTTTTTTTAATATTACTGTTATAATAATACAATTAAAAAAGTCAAAAGCAAATGAAGAAGCTTACAAATCTTTAGTGCTTTGTGTGCAATAATCAAGGTTCTTAAACGAAATCTTAAACTAAATAACAAATTATACACAAGATTGGTAAAAGCAGATTTTTTAAAAAAGAAAAAAGGTTATGGCAATTTTAGCAATTGCGTTATTTTTACACAATGTATATTCAGAGATATATATTTTATATTGTCTTTTAAATTGGCAAAATTTTTATATAATCCTTAATATATGCACACAGGACTAAGAAATAGAACATTCAAAAAATAAGTAACTAAGTGAAACATTAACCAGACAGTGAATCATTAGTTAAATCATGACAAAATTTTTAGGAGTTGTTATATATTAAATATTTTTTAGCTTCAAACAATATAACTTCAATCAATATTTTTTAGCTTCAATAATTAAAAAATTTAAAAAAATTAAAAACATCATACTCATGCTGACACTTTCTTTGGAATTATAATTTAAGCTTTAGCTAAATAAATCATACAACAATTAATAGAATAACTTTAGTATTCCCTTCATGTTAATATTTTCAGTTTAAACTATATGAAATGCCCACTGGGGGGGGGGGGGCAGAGGACAAATACAACCACATAAATTATTAAGTCTATCAGAAACTTTTTCAGTTCCAGAAATAAATCCTAAGATTTCTCAACTGATTTTGTTTTTAATTGTTTGAGTGTTTAAAACGAAAACTCAAAAATGCAAATTTTAAAAAAATGGCATTCTACATATTTTTAAAGTTGGAAAATGGAAATTTGATAACAAAACTGAAAAACATAAAAACAAGTACATGCATATAGAATTTTATTTTTAGTCTTACTTTAGAACATTAGCAGGCATCATCTGTGATTCTGGTGCAGCTTCAATCAATGATTGCCAAGTATTGGTAGAATTTGGTATCACAAAACCAAAGTCAAAAAACCATTCTAGAAATATAAATATTGTTACTTTGCAACTTTTAGGATAGAAAATATATAATAGTTTTAATATCGTTCAATGACTTAATTAATAAGGTATTTTACATTCATTAAAAAAATATAAGTAAAAAAAAGTAGCTTGTGAGTTTGCTAAACTCGAGACAAAAATTTTAAATAAAATGAAAATACACAATCTATTTTTTTTTAATTTATTGAAATACCTTGAATACCCTAACATAAATAAATGTGAAAAAGTAAATACATAAAATTTACTATAAATTGTCATTTAATAGATTATATTTAACAAATGATTCAAATTCAACAATGCAACTCAAAGGATTACAGTGGCGAATCCAGGGGATTTTATTTAAAATCACTACAACTGTTTGTTCTTAATTTCCCTTTTTAAAAAAAATAATAAAAAAACGTGACAACATTGCTTTCTGGCTTGACAGGTTCGAAAATTTTCCTATTTTTCTAGTCATTCCACTTGTACTTGTAGCATTGACGTGGTCCAAGACATTTTTTGGCTAGTTATTTCTTTGTATTTTTTATTAAATTATCAAAAGTATTTTATTATTGACAGGCGAGTCAAGTCTGTAAAGTTAAAGTGTTTTGATTCACATAAGCCATGAGGTTTGACATTCTTCACAGCAATACAAAATTTTTATTACCTCAGCACCCCCCACCCCCCCATGGGACCCAAATCCTGGTTTCACCACTGATCGCTATAAATTGTCATTTTACAGGTCATATTTCATAAATGTTTCAAAATTAACTGTACAACTCAAAAGGCAGATGCTGGAAATAGATTATAAACTGTAAAAGAAAACAGCAAAATACATGAATCTTTTAACATGCAGATATTAAAATTGCACATGAAAAAATCTCAGTGTATATAGAACACTGGGAAAAACAATCACAATTTTTTTAACCTACATAAAAACAAAAAAAATTTAAAACTTATTACATAAGATGTATTAGACAAAGATATATCTAACTAAAGAAGCAACAGTAGGAAGTTAAGTACAGATGAACCCCAGTATATCAACCCCTTGGTTAAAAAAAAACTTTTCAAATGGTCCCAATGAGCTCCTATGCCAATAATGTATTTTCAAATGCTTGAAACAAATTTCAAAAGCAAGGGATTTGGATATAGTGAACCAAAATTTCAACCTTTCAAGCTTAGTTCCAGCTTTTTAAAGAAAAACCACTACTTATTTCTGTACTTTAAAGAAATAAATATACGTAGAATTAATTTCACTGGTTAATTTTTTAAGAACAAATATTTATTTTAATGTACTATAGCCCATTACCAATAGCAATTGAGTGTAATTAATTTTTCAACAAGGAAATGCATTTAAGGATTATAGGAAATCTTGTATAGCCAATATTTGAAAAATCGGATATATAGTGAACTTCTGGATTGGTCCATTGAGAGTTCGTTATAATGGGGTTGACTATAATTTGTTTGAAATATCAATGCCATAAATTCTTTTTTTTTTAATTTTATACAGAAAACTTTTAAAATGATGTCCTGAAATGATTGTGCTGAAAGAATCTTATTAAAATGTAATTAATAAATAAAAATTTTAACTACGAGAGTGTGGATTATTAAATTCCAAATTCAACTATAAGGTTATAAAAAACATACAATGAGAAATTTCAAACACTTTAGTTTCAATGAAAACTTATCAACATCACATGATTTGTAGCACTTGGTCAAGCAGATTTTCAGAAGTAGAAATTGCAAAATGTTAATTATTTCATAAAAAAAAGTTAAAATCCTTTTGCCAATTAAACACAGTCAGGGAAAATACAAAACATAAAAAAAAGAGATAAATTATGCAAGAAAGCAGAATGTGTTATACAACATACCTTCTAAGCACCTTCCTTTAAAAAGAACACGTTGCTCAAGACGAAACTTTTCCATTGGTTCAACAGATGAAAAATTAATCTCCCTTGACACGGCTCGACAGCGTAAGATTTTTTTGGGTACACGAGCTGAAACAAAATTAACAATATTTATAAAAGAAATATAATTCATAAAAATGTTTTGAACTCAGAAACTTACACACAAACACACACAAAAATTAGTACTGTTCAGCAACGGATTCCGCAACTACCACTTTTGGACGATTTTACACAGGAAAGGGGTGTCGGGCAGCGAGTCATATCCGGAGTTTAGTTAATCTTTGTTAGATAACGCTCAGTAAAATGTAAACATCACCCTTCCAATCTTCACTTTCCCCCTATTTTGATGAAAATAACTCTGCCCGGCGCATGCACAAAAGTGAGGAGGATTTCCAAATCCGTTGCTAAACAATATTTTATTTTTTTCCAACTTTACAAAGTTATCAGAACATTTAAAAAAATGTTTTGCAAGATATCAAAAATTTAATACCTTCATGTTCCACATCTGGCTTGGACCTAAAAATGATACACATATATTAATATATACTAAATAATGTTATGAATAATATAATATTTTAAAAACAATAATAGTATTAATATTACCAATGCTTTTAATAATGAACAAAAGATTTTCTTTTGTTAACTGATTACAATAATAATCAAATAAAACAAAAATAACAATAAATAAAATAATAAAAACTTTTCAAAACAGAGCTTAACAAATTTCAAAAATACTGAATATTAATTCAGTATTTACTAATTAATTCAATATTATTATTATTATAATTAATTCAGTAACTAATATACTTTAAAAGAAATAAAATCGTAATTGTGACTTTTCGAAAGGAAATTTTACACAGCAAGCTCTTTTGATTCTTCATTGATCCTAGAACAACTTCCCATACTAGGTGAAGGCAATAGATTTTTAATTAACCACTTAATGTGCATAAAACTGATGATTTATATAGCTAATATGCTTGCCAACTGCCACCAGAGATATTTATCTCTTACTAAATTAATAGCACTATTATACTGGTAAAATTTCTATTTTGTCTCTAATGCTTTCCTTAAACTCGTATATATATTTATAATTACAAAATAAATTTTCATTTGTTCTCATTTTTATTTTCTTTACATTTTGCATGTTATTTATTTGATTTCATGGTGATATAAAGAAAGAATGCCATAAAATGGAACAACTTTTATTTTAAATATTTTCATTTACTACACAAAATATGATAACTAGTATCAGTATATCAGTAACTTTTATATATATTAGAATCCTATTTTAGGTCATTTAACTTAGTGGAGGGAGGCCGAGATGGCTTAGTGGTAAGGTCTTGGTTTCAGGGCTGAAGGTTCCAGGTTCGAAACCCAATTTCACTGAAGATCTGCCGGGGCCTGGTACAAGCTAAATTTGACATTGTGGGTCACAAGTCCTCCTGCTGATATGGTGCAGAAGTTTGGAGGAAACAGGAGTGCCAGCTCATGTATCGACCTCATCATCTGACCACAGTGTAAAATTTCAAGGTGCATCCCAAAATAGCCCAAGTGTTGCTTCAAACCAGGATGCAAATGTAATTAAACTAAACCTAGTGTGTATTAGCTCTGCATAATTTTCATCATACTCTCAAATGCAGCTGTCACTCATTATAAATGTTACAATTTTTCCCAGTAGATTTGAAGGTATGAAAAAGGTTGGCAGAGATTTCAATCCAGTAGTAATTAAATATAAACAGAAGGAATCTTTCACACATTTATCAGAAATAAATTTTAATGCTGTTAAGTGGAATTTAAAATTGCTCCTTACATGCAAATTTATTCTCTTGATTTAATGAAATTGTTTTATTATAGGGCCATTCTCCTGTTATGAACAGGACATTCGCAGACTTTTGAAGTATGTAAAAATAGTAAAATAAGATCTGAATTCATTTTGTTTTGCAATTGAACTCAAAAGCAGGACTGGTTCTCAAATTTCAGGTACAAAACAAAAAAAGAAAAAATAGTTACAGCTTAAATACTTTAAAAAATGATTTAATATGCTCGTTATGCACGAGACTCAGAAAAAAAATTAATTTCCACCTTGACTTCTATATGTCATAAACTCAGTGAATTTAGAACTTGTATACTGCCATTATATTGTAACAAAATTGTCTTGTGTGTGTACGTAAATGCAATCCAATTAGCAGGATTTAAAAAATAAAGCTCTTTATTTTACAAATATTCTAGGAAAAGAAACGTAGCACAAGTATTAAAACAGCACTTGTAAAAATCCACAACAGAGATTACAGGTAAATTTCAACTCAGCGCTCGAAAGTTTCTCATAGCTCACCAGTTTGCTTGCTGATCAAAATGCAACTAACTCTTCTTGGCTTGAGGATTCACAAGCCAAAACGCCACAAAAAATGTTGTATGGGAGATCCTCTATATCTCAGTAACTACATATGTTAAAAACAAAACTAATCTCTGAATCAGAGATAAAGAGTAACAACAAAAGTTTCAAAAAAAAAAAATTGAAAATTGGAATTGTAGTTTAGCGACTACTGAGTCGGAAATTTGGGCAAAAATACGCATGAAATGGTGACGTCACAGGCATGGAGGTGCGCATGCACAATTGGCTGACGCTCTCACTTGCCACGTTTCCATGAGCAAGATTTCGTGATTGAGTTGAAAATTTTGTTTAGACAAATTTAATACAATAATGGCTTCAAATATAATTTTACAAAGAAAGAAATGCCAACAAGATATAGAGAAGTTAAGAAAAGAATTGTCGAAGCAGGAGAAGCAACAAAATAAACTGCAGGAAAAGGAACAAAAGAAGCAGCAGGAAAAGGAACAAAAGAAGCAGCAGGAGAGGGAACGAAAGAAACAGCAAAATAAGGAACGTTCGGTCTTACATACAAAAGAAAGACACATATACATTTTACTGTGCATAATAAACATCAATTACAAGACATCAGCACTGGAGATATTTTTATGACCAATATTAAAATTAATGGTCAGTCATGTTGTATATTATCTTCTGTTTACATTCATCCCATTTGAAAATGTTCTTATTCAGCACACTTATACAATATTCAGAGACAAGTTTGATGATCGATGAAGAGTTTCATATCGATAAACATGTTCGAATTATTATTATGGGTGACTTTAATGTAGATGTCAAAAGGAATGAGAAAGCGTTCAGTTTCATGAAGAAGCATTTTGATTTGAGCATGGTGCCAACAAATTATCCTAGTACTCTGGGGAATTCAAATATTGATTCAACTTTTAAAAGAAACATTAGTACCGAATTATTAAATTATGTACGTTACTTTTCGCATCATCGACCGATCCTACACAGAACTGTAACATATTCACGCACGATTGAAGAATTCAAAACAAAAGAATTGAGATTGTAATATACTTTATTAAGAAATAAAACAATTTTCATTGTAACCTTAGTTTCATTTTATTTCACCAATTTTCCATACATTAGTACTTCAGAGAAACAAAAGTGAATTGAGAGTAACTTCGAAAAACAAGAGTATCGTGAGTAAGAAAGAGAATCCGAGAAGCTTCGAGAAACAAAAGATAATTGCAAGTAACAAAGAGAAACCGAGAAAGAAAAGAGTCAAGTGAGTAAAGTAGTCCTACGCATTTAACATCAGCAGCAGTTTGAAAAAGACAACCTCCTGTCATTTTTTTTTTTTTTAAAAAAAGGGGGGATAAATACAATCAGTACACTTACAAATCTTCAGATCCTTGCCACAAGACTTTCCCAGAATCAGCATCACGCAGATTCATCCAGTTTCTATATAATTAGTTAAGGCTAAGGGTATATATTTAAACAAACAAAAAATTTTATATATCCATATATTTTTGATAAGAAAATGAAATAAAATTTTTTTGAAAATTTAAAAAAGATGGAGTTACAGATGAACATTTCATATGAAAAATTCTATATATTAAATCAAAAAGTAAATTTAAGAAATAGACATTCTATTATCAGTAAGCTAATTCATAACAAATAACATATGGAGTTTATTTGAAACTAGGTCGCCGGAAACAGTGTCGAATCCAGGATTTGGGTCCGGGGGGGGAGGGGGGAGCTGAGGTTATAAAAATTTTGTATCGTTGTGACGAATCTCAAACCTCATGGCGTATGTAAACCAAAACATTTTAACTTTACAGGCTTTACTCACCTGGCAATAAGAATCATAAAAAACACTACAATACATTCGATAATTTAATACTAAAACACAATGAAATAACTAGCCAAAAAATGTCTTGGACCACGTCAACGCTACAACTAGAATGACTAGAAAAGTAGGAAAATTTTCGAGTCTGTCAAGCCAGAAAGCAATGTTGTCACGTTTTTTATTATTTTTTTTAAAAAAAGGAAAATTCAGAACAAATAGTTGTAGTGATTTTAAATAAAATCTAGATTTCTGGCTTAGTTCTGGGGGGGGGTCTGCAGTTAGATTCTGGAGTTCCCCCTGGATTCGCCACTGGCCGGAAATAAAATTTCAACTGAATCTCTTCATGCATAATTTTATATTCATTGTTCCCTTAACAAAGTTTTAAAATTCAAATTGCTATGGACATTTAACCTGCGTCCTTCTCGTAGCCATGCACTTGTTCTGTTCCTTGTCTACATTAATGTAAACTACGCATTTGATTTCAACATTAAATTGGTGCAGCACATTTTACGTCCAGCAGAATGCTAATTGGTTTAAAAAACAATGATAAAAAAATTTAAACATGCAAAAAAAGATAATCTTTCAGTTTTACAGGATTATTTCATTATATACTTACCACCTTGAGGACTTAATTTACAGATTTCACAGAAAAAATTGATCAAATAAAAGAAGAAAGTAAAATCGAAAGGATATTTTCTAAGCTTTAAACAATGGAAGAGAAACACGCAATTAAATATATGTTTAAACAGTGAAAACGGTTTGAAATGCGTTGCAACAATGAAAAAAAGTATTGTTTTAAATTATGCCAAAAAACATTTTTAAAAGGTAATTAAAATTAGAGAATAAATCATAAAACTTTATTGAAATCATTGAAAAAATAATTTTTTGCGCTTTCAGATGGTGTAAAAATGATTTTTGTGCTGTAATATTTTCGAAAGTTATTAAGGAAGAACGCCAAAATTTTGCTTATTCTTTAATTAATTAAAATCTCAAAAAAAAAAGTCTCCTCCCACCCTCTAAAGAATGTTCATCTCAAACTTCGTAGCTCTAAGTCTAGCAGTCCGCCCTGTCGAGTGCCAATACACAGACAAACATATTCTCCTTTATTATTAGTAGAGATGAAAGAAACTAATTATTTTCTAAAGATCATTATATTGTCCATCTTTCACAGAAAAATATATAAAATTATTACACAAATGTGAATGATATCTACAAAAAAGAATTCAAAAAGCAATTTGAACCATTATTTGATCTTTATTTCATTAACTAGTTATTAATAAATAAAATATAAATTCTAAGATCATTAATTTTTTTGGTACACATAGAGTCTACAGTGCCAGGCTGCTTCTAGCCAATTTTTCTTGGCGCAATTTCATTTGCCGTCGCCAAATACTGTTTTGGATGTGCAATACAGTTTTTATTCCTCTCTTGCGCATTAGGGTGGATCGAAATTTTTTTTTTTTTTCGAATTTCAAAACCTACCTATGTGGAAAAGATGTTCTATGGTATGGAGATTAAGAGAAAAATAATAAACAAATTTAAATTCTAAATTTAATACGACCGAAAGGGGGTTGAATTTTCAAAAAAAAAAATGGAAAAATACTTAATTTTGATTATACGATTTTAGATTCAAAAGTTTTTTTTGCAATATAAATAACCAAAAGTGATGATTAATGAGTAGTATAATGCACATTGCAACATTTTATGACTCAGCTCCCCCTCCCCACACCGTCCGGTTAAACAATTACAGCAATCCCATCTTTTTTCTGTCTCCTGCTTTATCCTTCCACCCCTCCATAAGTCGGAAGTGGTACTTCATGGAATCCTCCCCACAGTCACACCTGTAGTGACAAAAGTTTTAGCTGCAGTTAGAACATTGGACCGATTTGGTATTTCTGACCGAGCAGGCACTGCCATCGTGTCAGCTGCGCTTAAAGATGTGGGCATTATCTCAGAAAGCAATGTTTTGTAGGTTGTTGACAGAAATAAAATTCGGCATGGGAGAACAAAGGCAAAAACTAATCTATTGTCTCGGGTTATAAAAGATTAAGGCCATAACCAGTTTGGTTTATACTTCGATGGGCGAAAAGACAGGACTGTATCAATGGAAGACAACAGAAGAAAAGTCATAATAGAAGAACACATAAGCTTGGTAAAAGAACCTGGCTTTGAGTACATCGACCACGTGTCTGTAAATTTCAGTAGAGCACAAATTATTGAAAATAACATACATAGTTTTTTTGTCATGCGTTGACAATGACATAGATGTAACAAAGTTGGTTGTGACAGAACATCTCTCAACACAGGTATCAAAGGAAGTATTATACGTAACATAGAACTGATCCTGAATCGTCCACTACAATAGTTTGTGTGCCAGTTACACACCAACGAGCTTCCACTACGTCATCTTTTCGCGCACGTGGATAGAACCACAACTGGGCCCAGAAGCATCACTGGCGAAATAAGAAAATCGTTGGCTGGACGCGAGAAGCTATCTGTAGTTTCATCCACGCCAATAGAAAACACGCTATGTGAAGTGACTAACAAGAAAAACTTAAGTACTGATCAACTGTACTTAATGGAAATTTGTGAAGTCATAAACTGCTGACATTGCAGAGAAAGTCTGTCGAAGATAAATCCTGGAAAAGTTTACCACTCAAGGTGGCTTAGAATCGCGAATAGAATTCTCAGGTTCAATGTAGCTCGCGAAAATTCATCCAAGGCTTTATTGACATTAACGACATTCATCACAAAAGTCTATGCGTCTATGTGGTTCAAGATCAAAACGAAACCATAATTAATCTATGAGGCACAGCATTTGCATCAATCAATCATTCTATCGCATTATTTCTTGAATGATTTGAAGGATGTCATAGACCCTGTTATTAAAAGAAATTGATTTTTTGGCCATCCAGAAAATGACCCGATATCAATGCTAGCTGACGATAGAAATCACATAAGGAAATTAGCCCTTTGAAGAATTCTGAAAGCACGCAAAGTCATTGCCTACTGCTCTAGTTGTTTAACCGGACTGATTTGACGGTGAGGGGAGGGGGAGCTGAGTCATAAAATGTTGCAATGTACATTATACTACTCACTACTTATTAATCATCACTTTTAGTTATTTATATTGCAGAAAAAACCAATTATTTCAAATCTAAAATCGCATAATCAATAATCAAAGTTAAGTATTTTCCCATTTTTTTTTTTTTGAAAATTCAACCCCGTTTAGGTAGCATTCAATTTAGAATTTAAATTTTTTTTTATTATTTTTCTCTTAATCTCCATACCATAGAACATTTTTTTCCGCATAAGTAGGTTTTGATTAATAATAACATTTTTTAAAATCGTATAATCAAAATTCAGTATTTTTCCATTTTTTTCGATAATTTAACCCTCTTGTGGCAGTATTAAATTTTTAATTTAATTTTTTTTTATTATTTTTCTCTTAATCTCCATACCATAGAACATGTTTTCTGCATAGGTAGGTTTTGATTAATAATAATTTTTTTTTCTCCATAGAAGAGCGATCCACCCTATTGCGCATTCATCACCTGAAAAGGAGAGATTGAGCATGCAATGCCTGCTGTATTTCAAGTGTGTACCAGGCAAGTTTTTGAACTTAAAAAAACATCAACAGCTTCGCTTTCAGCATAGCGGAATATTCGTAGCTTTGTTCATTCATTGAGAAACAAAACACACAGAATAACAAACACAGTACTGAACCGATATTCAAACCGAAGAATTCCAAACGAAGTTTTATCCAAATTTGAATGAACAGACCAATCATATCGAAAAGATGAACAAAACAGTTTAATTGAAACGAGGCGCAATATAGCGTGATGCTCAAAACACCGATGAAAAGACCAATTTCTGCGCATGATACTCGTTAAAAACATCATTGCGCAACCAAAACAAATGTTCTCTCTTCTCTGTTCTTGGCGGCAAAGATTTGGCAATCCTAAAAGGAACGAAGTAGGTGGGAACCGTAGACTCCACATTAACCTTTTTTTTTTTTTACTTTAACTGCAAGCATAACAATAAGCATAATTCATGAGAAAAATTCATTTTAGTCACTCACTTTGCCTCATACATACATATCAACATTATTTTGCAATGATATTAAAACAAAACAAAACATATAAATTATATTACAAATATGCATTTATAATTTTTTCTATACACCATATAATAAGAATTAATAATGAAAAAACATTTATTTGTTTCAATTATACAAATCTTGAACTTTTCTAAAATATTGTATGCTAAGCATGCCAAAAACTAGGCAAATTAAATAAGGCTGATGTTTATACAGGCCACAAAAGAAAAAGTGCCAATAAAAACAAAGGTTTCTTTTGAAAAGCACAGTATTAAAATAAAACAATGGAAATAAATGTATCTCCTTCTTGGTATGTCAAGCTCAGATATCTTGCTCAATTCATTTACTTTCAAAACTTATCACAGATATACGATGGTAATTCTGGATAATACAGGTTATTTATTCCTTTTCATAAGTTTATGTACCAAAAAGTATATAAAACAAAGGAAAGGGTTTTTATACGAATTTCCAAGAAAGTTCTGGCCAGTAAATATCTGTTACATTTAAGATTTCTTAATCTAACTAAGCAATTTTGCCTTTACAATCACAACTTCATGGTATATCAATTACAGTAGAACCCCAGAAATCCAAACTAATTGGGGCTGATCTTTGTATGGAATTTCGGAAATTCAGATTATCCGGAAAATTCGGTAAAATACTATTGATACACCAAATGCAGTAGAGTATGAACTCTGGGTGCTCTTTGAAGGCATATGGAAAGAGCGCACAGCAATTCGCACAATACGGTGGCAAACAAGTCGAGAGTAAAAAGATATCCGAGTTCGTTGCTACTAATTAAGGTGCTGTATTTGCCCTTAAAGACCAATTCAGATACTTTTTTCAAGTTAAGAATAAACATTAGCTTTGTTTATGATTCCTAATTGTTATTTTTCTTTCAATTTTCAGTGAAATTTTTTCAGAAAATAAAAATAAAAACGATGTTCAGATTATCCGAAATTTTGGATTCCTGGGGTTCTTCTGTAACTAATTTTGATATGATTCAGCATAAAAAGAGAAAATGAGTGCAAATAAAGTAAACTTTTGTTTAGATTTTGTAAATTTACAAACTTGTTTAAAATTCAGCTTCAAGGTTAAAAAAATACCCCTTCAGTGTTTTTTATACAGTTCAGTTACAACAAAATTTGTTTATGTTGCAAATAGACAAGTTTTCTGGCTTGTTTACAGCTTGTACAACGCAATTCGGGTGTAAAGTGGGGATTACAGCCTTTGTTGCTTCAAATCCCATAACCCCTCTAATTCAAGTCAAGGTGTAAAGTCAATGGATCTTCAAAGTGGAAGTTTAACATACAAGCAAATCAAGTCAAGATTTTTAATGTAAGTAAACAAACCAGAAAACTCGTTCATAGGAAATAATTGTTCCATAAAGGAATTAGTATTTTAATTGCTTTTTTTAAAAGATTCTTGATCATGCATTAGTGACGATATTTCTAAAATTCCGTTACTTCTATTCTTCTTTACATTCTGTTACTGGTGTGCAGTGAATTTCACATATTTGTGATACACTTCCAAGTTTTTTTGTAATATATTCTAAAAATCTAACTGGAATTCAATTTAAAATAGTTAAAGAAATTCTATAAATTTGAGTAATATAACACAAATTACAGTGAATGATTTAATCTAATACGCAAAACTGTATTTTTTTTCTCCAATCCTAGAGGAATTATTCTACACAAAAGAAAAATATTAAATTGTACTTAACATTTACTTCAAAACATTATAGGTATCTCTGATTTCATATAAAAACACTATTTGAAGAAAAAAACCTCCCGAAGAACAGACGATAAACAAAAATAACCATTTTATCTATTACCCAATAGATGTAAAGAGAAAGAAATATTTTCATGATGATCAAAATTTAAAAGGATACAATTTAAAACCTTGGAGAATATCTTCTGCTTTAGAAGGCATTTTTTCTATATTTGTAGAAAACGTAAAGCGAAATTTCACTCTAGTGGATATCAAACATACCTATTGTTTGAATTCTTTATGAAAAAAATTTTGATCAACTGTGAAGTATCATAAAATAATCACAATTTATAAAAACTCTAATAAAACAATTTGTTATTCAAAATAACAGCAGCTCACGAAACATATTGCCACAAACGAGACCGACAACCGAAATCGTTAGGGAATTAAAATAAAAAATAATAATAATCTATAAATAAATATTGACATGAAGCGAAATTGTTTATGAAAGAGAAACTTATTTCAAATTTTTGAGTTATAATTTGCAGCATTTTTATTCTTATAATTGTCATGACTTTCAGTGTTTAGATAGATTTCATTTTTTCTGGGAATAACCCAGCATGAGATGTTTATCTATGTTTAAAGGAAAAAAACAGTTAAATATTTTCTTTATGAATTTTATAAAGTTGAAATCATTGACAATAACGTAATATTGTTTCAATTTTATTTCCCATTATTTCTTTCCTTTCTAAAATATGGAATATTATTAATTCTACTATTTTATTTTGCGTGGCAACACATTTAGCCGTTTTGTTTATTTGTGTTTGCGTTTTTTTCGTCATTCGTCCCCAATGTGTGCGGTCTGAAAATTAGAAACTAAAAACAATGACCGTCTTAAGTACTTTTTGCAATTTTAGTAGAATATCGAGTTTTGCTGTTAGAAAAGCTTTCCTCAACAATAAGCGTAATGAAATTATTCAAGGTATTCATTTATATCATTCAGCGTCACAGCGTAGAGTAAATGACCTTCTCAGGATATGCTCATTATAAAGAATAATATCGTAAAATATTATTGAAAATTTAATGATATTTTAGTAAAACAGCTCTATTATCTTGTTTAAACTTCATAAATCTCCTATTTAAAAAATAAAATTATAAACAAAAAAATACAATTAATATATTTATTGCTTTAAAAAATAATTCTGTTGTCCATTGCAATTAAAAAATTTTTTTCATTAGTTAAGATATTAATTTTGTTATGAAGAATCGACTCTTATTTATTTTTTCATCTTGACTTATTTTATGTGAATCACCTTTTCCCCAGGAGCAGAATTATATCCAGTGTTCTGCAACATGACCTCAAACAGTTAGAAATGTTCTGCAGGCACTTTATTCAAATTTGGTGGACCACAGTAAAATGCAAAATAGATATAAAAATACTAATTAACCAGTAGAATCCTTATCACTCATTAATGACAAAACATTACGTTAAAATTAATTATTTAAAACAAAGGCATACATTCAGAATTTGCAATTCTATTGATGAATTTAGAAGTCAGATTCTGCAACATTAATGGGGAAAGGGAAGAGACCCAGCCTACCCGAAAGGGTGTAAGACCCTTAGTGGGACGGTGGAGAAAAATAATAATTAAACAGAGAAAAAAAAGGGAGAGAGAAAGACTGTCGTTAGCACGAAAGGGAACAGTCCCCAGTCTCCAGGGACCTTAATGGGGAAGTACTGTTCAGAAAATGTTTATGAAAATTTGGCCCATACATTGTGACAATGGCCTCTTTTAACAACTTTCTGACAGATTTATGGCCAGGTGGTGCATCATTTGAATAAATAAACATTCTTTTGTCAGTCGTTCTAACTGCTGCATCATCCCATCAATTGCGGTGGGTCTTTTTTGAACAATTTTGTGGATCCCCACTATTCACAAATCACTTCCAACACAGGAATAGAAATATTAAATACTATTAATTTCATTAATCTGGTTGATCTCTGATTCAAGCTCATTAATGGCCTTTTTTTTAAAAGGATGAAATGTTCTGCAAAGACCGCGTTTGTTCTGCGATGTACTTTTAAGCACTTTCTGCTTCTGGGACCTTTTCTACTTTCTGTAACTTCACAATTGGACTAATTGTTTTTAACAGCAAGCTTGTAACATTCAACATATTGTGTGCTATGCTGTCTTTCAATTGTTTGGAAATTTTATCTTGTATTGTGTTAATGTAAATTTCAAGGAGTTAAATTTTGGAAACTATATTTAGATAGTAGTCAAATTATAGATTTTTGTATCTGGAATAGTGCTTGGATACATGTAAATAATATTTTAAAAATTTTGTTACGATCTGCATCTTATGTAACATATTCTGCGTTGAAGGACATGATTAGAGGACCACTTGTAATATAGGACAGAAAATTGTGGACTAGTGAGTTACAATATTAAAAAAAAAAGAAAAAAAATAGGTCTTTAGGTTTTCCTGTCTGAGGTGGATGTAGGTTGTTGGCTCTGTATACTTGCGACTTCCAGAGTGGCACTTTTTAAATTTTTAGTGAACACGTTCTTGATTCATGATAGAGTGTCTTTGATGGTCATGATTGAGTCTTTATAGAGCACTTTTTTGCTGGTCAGATTTTTCTTTTTTCTTCCGCATGCTTCGGCAGGTCGGAATTTCTTCCTGGTTTATGTGAATCACCGTCATCATTTTTTTCTTTTATTAAAATTTAAACCAGTAATGAACTTTTTTTTTGAAGACCACTGACCATTTAGTCCTCAATTTAACAGTCTATTTGAAGCAAAATGGTGTCCATAAAATCGAATATCATGAATTATGTGATGGTTAATATATCTAATAGAAAATTAGATTTGAAATTGTGTTTGATGCCAAATACTTGATGTACATTCTTTATTAGTAATAAAATAAAACTCCTTATAATTGCATTTTAGGAAAGTAAAAAAAAAGTGTAAGCTCATTACTAAAATTCTGTCCATTAAATCTAAAATCTCGCAATTCAAGTACATGTACATTTGAGAAAGTGAAGTGGAAATACAGGGTGCGTACAGTCATGAAAAGTGCTTAAAAACTGCTTACTTTTTATTTTCATTTTAGAAGACCCTTAAAAGTGCTTACTTTTTATTCAAAGTTTGTATAAAGTGCTTATTTTTCTATCATGGTGCTTAAAAACTCATTATTTTTACGAAGATGTTATGAGTTTGTGAGCAAGAACTATTTTATGTATAAAAATAATTGAAATTAATGATTTAGCATTCTAATTTTGTACCTCAAAATCTTGTTGCATAAATATTTTTGGTTTATTTTTCTTCATGTAGAAATGTTTTCCTGTAGCAAGTTAATGAGAATATATTCTAGTCATGACAGTAGGATAGGTATGCAATTTCTCTCTTGTATATTTTATTACTTAAATCCTGTTAAGTTAAAAGAAGAAAAAAGGATGATCATCGGCAGTAAAGATTTTGCGAGTCCTTACTTTTCCCCTTAAGGTGCTTATAAAGTACTTAAAAAGTGCTTACTTTTTTTCTAGAAATTTGAGTACGCACCCTGAAATATAATGGCAATGCCAGAGTGAGATGCCATAAGATGAAAAATAAAAATCTTTGCGAATTCTATCTTGTTAGCTGGATAAAGTTTTGTTGTAAATAGATTGTAAATAATCTTTTCATGTTAAAAAAAAATATTTGTCTTTTGTGCAAGGGTATACCTGGAGTTTACGGTGCCGGCCTGCATCTCGCCAATTCTTCTTGGTGCAATTTCATGTGCCGTCGCGCAATTACTGTTTTGATGTGCAGTATGCTTTTTATTGCTCTCTTGCGCATGCGTCACCTGAAAACGAGAGATTGAGCGGCATTTCAAGTGTGTACCAGGCAAATTTTTTAACTTAAAAAAACCATCAGCGACTTCGCTTTCCGCATAGTAGGAAACTAGTGGCTCCACATTTTCATTGAATGTTAGGAATCCACGTTTTTTAAAAAATTCCAAAAACAAAAATTTCCACACGCAATACCTGTAGTATTTCAAGCATGTACCGGGCCAATTTTTTAACTTAAAAAAACATCAGCGGCTTCGCTTTCAGCATAGCAGAATAATCGTAGCTTCGCTTATTTATTGAGAAACGAAACACACAGAATATTGTACACGGTACTGAACCGATATTCCAAGCGAAATTTTATTCAAATTTAATGACCAATTGCATTGAAGAGTTGAACAAAACAGTTCATTCGAAACGTGCCGCAATATAGCCTGGTTAGGAAAACACCGATGAAAGGATCAATTTGTGCGCATGCACGCTTGTCACTTGTTAAAAACATCTAGATGCAACCAAAACATATGTTCTCTCATCGCCGTTCTTAGCGGCAAAGATTTGGCGATCCTAAGAGGAACGAAGTAGGCAGGCACTGTAAACTCCAGGTTAACCCAGTAGCACCTTTTAAAAAATATTTAACTCTGTTTTAAATGGCCATATTACATTTTTTAGTAAAATCCTAGTGTAGTGCACACACTTCATTACGCCAAGTTGCCAAGCAAGATAGCTAAAGTAAACAATGAAATGACGAGTTGTAGTTAAAGATTAACTACTTAAATTCCAAAAGATTTTTTTAATTGTATTAGAGAATTTATTTTTTAAGCTTTATTGGTTAGGATATGTCTATCTAAGAAGTTTGCTTTTTGAACATTTAGGTAGTTAGTCTGCTATGAATGCGAAATTTCTGCAATCCGGCTGTACCGGTTTTTGTAATGGCCAATATTTAGCAGTTATCCGGTGCCCACTTGAGATGCCTGCATCATCTCAAGTGGGCACTGGTCAAATTTTTTTAATTAAAAAAAACACCCTTTGGCTTTGTTAGCACACTGAACTTAAGAATCTCAGACAATGAGTAGATATAACAGAAACAACACAGAATCGTTAAGAACTTTTATAAAAAAAAAGTATCTATCCCCAATACTCGCGACAGATGCTTTTTAAAACTATGAATTGCAAGGAATAAATGCGCTTACTCATTATACTTACTACTAGTCACTTTAAAAATAACCCCATAATATGAATATTATTATTCGAGATAACTTTAATTATAAGAAATTGCATCAACATTTCAATAAAATTCTTTTAATCAGAAAGATCGAGCAGACGATTTTAATTATAACAAATTCCAAAAAATCATTCATTAACGAATTGAAAAGAAAAACATTATTTTTACATGAGTTCACTTTGAAAATAATGCCATAATGTTTTTATCTTGATCTAAAATAACCTTAATAATAAGAAATTAAATCAACATTTCAACAAAATTTTTTAAATTGGTAATTATCTTTTACTTATATTTCATTTCTTTTAAGATTCGTGAAGTAGGTATACAACTCGACAACACAAACATTTTGTAAATAATCTAACTAAAGGGTTGCTAGCATAACTAGTTGGCTAGATTGTTTGGGTTACCATTTGGAGACTAACTCAGTGTGTACATTAAACTAGGATTCAACCCATTTTTTAAAAATGTTTTTACAAATTTGTATTTTCCTATATCTGAAACAATACACATATTTTAGTATGAAATTAACAATTGTGTTTAAGTATGTTCTTGGTATCCATTTCATACCTATAACAGTTTGTATATGAATCTATTGATGTTAAAAGGGGACTTCTGCATTGTTGGTGGAAATTAAATTTTGTTTTTAATTTGATGAAGGCGAATGCATCTTTTGTGTAAAAACTTGTCTTGTACCATTCACAGCCACACTTTGGTACAGCATCATGGTTTCCATATGATGTTAGAAGAAGACTTCTTTGCAGAAGAGCCCTTTTAATATCAATATAGTTCTGCTTGATGTCAGAAGTTCCCTTTTAACATCAAATGATTCATATATATATAGACTCCAGTATTGGTGTTTAACAGAAATTGAGCAGTATATTTTTTAAATTCAGAATTTTGGAGTTTTATTCTTCTTCTATTTTAATGTAAAAATTTTTTTCGTATTTCATAGTATATTGTCAAATTTAGCATTCGATTTTTGTTAAAAATATTTTTACTATTTGTTTACCTTGTTTCTTAGACAGAAATATATAGATTAATACAAGATTGATATTTTTTTTATGTTCTATTCGACTACGCACAGCCATTAATAATGTATTTTCATACGTTTAGCTATTCGTAAAATGTCCGGTGGACATGGTGACCGCACAATGCACATAACTCCTAGTAGATTTCAGTATACCAAGTTTAAAGATGATTTGCATTTTTACATAACTCTGGGAGTTGTACCGATAGTCCTTCTTATTCTTTATGTCAACATTTTCATTGGACCAGCAACTTTGTCAGAGATTCCTGAGGATTATGAACCCAAACATTGGGAATACTATAAGGTATTAATTTTATTTAAATTTCAAAATAATCATATTCATATTGTTTAATATAATAAGAATTTTATAAACAGAAAAGGAAGAACATTTGTATAAGTGGTTACATTACACCAATTACATACCCATGTTTAGAGCTGTTGGGCTACTTTCCAGTCTGGATGGATGAGGTGAATTTTACTTTTTTTTTGTAAGGAAAATGCATGGAGCAAAGACAAAAAAATAAAAATATACTCAAGATGAGAAAAACATAAGAACAACAGAGAAAGTGAAGCGATACAAAAAAAATAGATACATTGAACAATCTTTCAGATCACATATTTGTTTGCTTTTATCTCCTGTGTCCTTAATTTTTATAATTTAAATACCTAAAATATAATTATTTTTGTTTATATTATTTTATTTCCACAGTATTGTGAAAACATTCCTCAGATTTCTAGCAAATCGTTCTTGTAGCTAAGATTGTTCTCTTTAGGGGCCATCGTGAAACTAGAAAAAAGTATCAGCATTTGCCACACCAATTTTAGATAATCATTCACAATTTCTAAAGGAAATTCACTGACTAGGCTAAGTCCAGAATGTATTAAATAATTAAAATAGTATATGACTTAAAATAAGTAAAGAAAAATTCATATAAGAAAAAAAAATGTAACTTTAGGGGTGATGATCAGAGAGATCAAAATTGTGGTTTCCGGCCTTAGGCGATGGGTGATGAAGCCAAAACTTCATTAACCCTCTGATTCCTAAGGCCATTGAAATAAGGGGCCTCAAAAGACAGGAACGTCTGAGCTCCTCTATCAAATATAAAAGGGAGATTCTCTTTCCCCCTCAAAAACTACAATGACAGTTGGCATTTTCCAAATTGTAAGAAAACTCCCCTCTTCCCCAAACACATCTGGGTGAGCCATTCTAACACAGAAAGCATGTGCCGCGGGTGTGAAATCAATCACACTTAACGAAAGGGGGTGGAAATTTCAGAGTGACATTCGGATGTTTCGGATGGCTCTCATCTTTTGTTTTTAGAGGCGTATGGGATGGTCCTATATCGATAGAGTTAATCTCCATTCCTTGAAGGTTATGAATACAACTGAAAGGACAGAAAACTCTTACCACCTGATTTGGTCTGAGGAATGCAAAATATATCTGAGAGAAAGCCTGTGCCTTAGAGAGGGTTAATTAGGCCCATCCCACAATGCACTGTATATTCTGATTTCATATCAGTATGTTCATGAACTTTCCATGCCTTTGGCACGAATTAATAATATAAAACCACTAATACAAAATTTAATATAATTAAAATAATGAAATTCAACAGTTTTTAACGTATTAAAATAACACATTTACTATCAGTTCTTAAATTTTAACTTTCAGAAGCTGAAAGTTTTGTCATTCATTATTCTTCTTGCCTTTTATTGTATATAAAATAACTGTAAAGGAAATTTGAAGTGGTAGTCATTTATTTTTGAATATGTATTTGTATAATGTATGTTAATGAAACTATTTTAATATATTTTAATTAATTTTCTACTTGTAAGTATGTCTTTCAAGAAATTATTGTTCCAGAACTTTATTTATTCATTTTTTTTTATGATTACTTTTTTTATTTTCTTTTATTATTTGTTTAAAAAAAAATACTCGATGTAACATTTATTTTGATGTAATTTTGTCTGATTGAAAAATGAATTAGCTCTTTGAATTATATTATCTGGGGAACTTTTCAATCCATATTGTTTGTTTATAAAACCTTTTTTTATTTTATTTATTTATTGGTAAGATACACTAATTGTGTGTAAGCTTTTTATCTTTTATTAAGTTTTAATTTTAAATACAGATTTTAGAGCTTTGTGTATGGCCACATTCTTTCTGGTTACCCCTATTTTCTTGTAATAAGATTTCAGTGAATGTCGTGTAAAAAGGTTAACTCACAAATTTGCATTGAATACTTGAACTTGTTTAACAAATTTTGATTTTTGATAGTAAACTAAACACTTTTATTTTCAAGATCCTGTTTTGCTAGGTGCAATCAGTTGCTTCTGCATTACTTTATTTAAGATAATATTTTATATACAAGGTTATTCTTCTCATCATTTAAAGCATTTTTCCAATTGGAACTAGGTGTCTTATCTCTAATGGTTTAGAAATTAGCTATTGGGCCATGATAAGAATGAACACCCTGTATACTTGAATAATTGTTTGTGTAATTTTTATTTAGTTAACAGATATAAAATTTTATTAAAAGCATAGCGTATATACACACTGAAAATTTTGTTTCCAAAATTCTTTAGCTTTAAAATAACCATCCAATTATGCTGTAAGATGTAGTCAATTAATGACCATTTATTTTGTTGGGTAATATTGTCAACTTCTAGTAGACCAATACTTTTATTTTAGCATTTGTATTTTTAGTAATGAAATTGAATTTTGAAAAACAATGTTTC
>BGPR01010709.1:8350-51251 GCA_013235015.1 Araneus ventricosus
ACGTCCCTGCCCATTGAGCCAGTACTCGGCAGCTGTTTTCACATCACTGTTTGACGAGAACCGGATCCAGATAAGTGTTTGGAACCAAGATTAGGTGCCAAATCTGGGCTCTATGGGGAGTGGCTCTAGATTTCCGAATTGAACTTTTACAGGAATTCTTGAGTTTTGCAAGCAGTATGAGTATTGTCATGCAGGGGGATGACCCCATCACTCAACATGCCAGGGCATTTGCGTCGGATAGCCTCACGATGACCCGTGACTAGTTTCTTTTTCCAAAATTGGAAAGACACTTATCTGGAACAAAGTTTTTCTTCAGACAGTGATGTGAAAACATCTGCCGAGAATTGGCTCAATGGGCTGGGACGTGATTTCTATCAAGCCAGGTTAAACAAGTTGGACCTGCTTTCAGATAAATGCCTAAATAGGTTTGGTGATTGTGTGGAAAATTGATCGGCAAGCATGCCTCGAATTCCATTTTGTATTTTTTGTCTAATGTTAATAAATAGTTTTTTATTACCCTTGTAAACTTTTTTGTATCCATTTTCGTATAAGGTAATTATTTTGTAAATAACTTGTGTGTTAGCTGTCCGATAAATCCATGATTTACTACCTAACCGTTTATAAACAACTAGCAGTACTCGCACGGCGTTGCCCGTGGAATCAGGACTTCAACAAAATGAAAAAAACGCCCACAATTACACGAAAAAGTTCTGAAAGCAAAATAAAAACAAACGATACACTTTATTGATTGCCCCGCTTATTTTTCTTCGCGATAATGACATTTGAACTGTAGAAAAACAATACAGAGTACGTTAATCCGAAACAATATTAAAAAATTGCAACGCGAAAATGATTATTATACAGCAAGAAAAATATGCGAAACAAATAAGCACGTTAAGACACTCCCGAAAATAATAATCGAAGTCATTCAGTTGAAGGCTACAACGTATCCTGCGCTCTGCACCGTCGGCCAATGAAATTGCAACAATGCATGTTGGGAAGGTCCCGGAGAAACTTCCGCTGGAGAACGCTCGCTACAGAGCAATCTCTTTGAACTGAAGTGGAAAAAAAATGATTTAAAAAAAACTGAAAAATATATTTTAACTGTTCTTGTTTTAAATCTGACAGAAACGTTCTAGACACAAGCTGAAAAAAAATTTAAAATTATCGCTTTATTAGAACGTCGGATACGAGAATTTTAAGAAATCCGAATGGAAAATTTCCATGAAAGTGAAAAGTTTTCAAAAATTTCTGAAAATTCTGTAAATTACATTAGACGTATGAAACAAACTTTATTTGAACAGAAATCATTTGTTATTTCCGATTCTGTATCTATTTTTTTCGTACAATTATACCAAACCATGCAATTGAGAAATTAGTGCGAAAATTCACCCAAAACAACAAAAAATATTAAATAAAAAATTTTCTAGATGAAATTTTAAAACTTGAGCTTCGAGGTGCATTGATTCACCATTACGACTACCTGCGTGCCAAATTTCATAGCTTCAAGTGCGATAGGTTCGTCTGGACATCGCACACACGCAGACAATCACACAAACAAACATTGCCTTTTATAAGTATAGATATTTTATCACTTTAGTGGGGGAATCGGGTGACCTGGTGATAATGCCTCGAATTGGAGAGTTACAGGTTCAAAACCCGATCCCTTAAAATAACCGCCGTGTAACTGGGGCTGGTTCGCGTTAAATCGGATTTCGAGGTTAAAACGGTATCTCGCTGGTGTGGCATGGAAGGAAGTAGAGATGCCGTTCACGTCATCTGACCACAGTTTAAAATTACAGTGTCTATACCAAAATAATCCTCGTATTGCCTTGACAACGGACGGTAGTATGACTAAACTGAATCATCAAATTTTTGAAAAAAAATTACTTGTAATTTAACAGATAAAACTTTATAGACATATGCGAAAGCTTTTCTGTCTATCAACAATATTTTAACGAAACATAAAAGTTTTAACTCTTGTTCAAAAAAATCACCTTAAACACTTAATCCTATTTATCTGGATCAAAATAATTAAAACCCATAAACTACGAACTACTCAAAAGCAATCAATTGTTAAACTAAATTTATTATTAGCCATCAGTAAAAAGCAATTTTTTCCAAACGTAATTATATTCCTTATCTGACAACTTTTAGTGAATAATATCGGCACACTAGCCAAACATGAAATTTCAGCAACCTTCTGTTACTAATAAATTAAGGTGCCATATCTGAGAGAGATCAGAAATCTTCAAAATTATAGTAGCAAAAAGATTTTTCCGCTTAGAATTTTAATATGCACCTATAAATATTGCTGCCATAGATAAGTTTGGATGGAATTAATGAAGCTTTAACTATAGAAATAAGATTAGATCAAAAGGAGTTTTAAAAGAGAGGCGATTTATGTATTTCATAAATTTATCGTTCTTGTTTAACGGTTTTATGTGAACGATACATTTGGCAGAACGTGCAGTTTTATTCAATAGAGCTTTAATTGCAAGTGCAAGATAACAAGATGATCCAGTGTATCGTTTTCTTGCTTTCAAATCGCATAAATATCGAATAAAGTAATAAAAATTTTAACACCTTTCATTTATGTCTTGAAAGCTCCGATCTTTCTTTCTCTGTTGTTAGACAAGATAACGATTGGAGTAAAATTCATTAAGTATTTGAAATTATTATTTGAATTTTGGTAAAGACTGAAAATTTTGGTCAGAATTTACAAAGAATTGTCTTTAAAATATTATTAAAATAAATATAAGTATCTTTATTTAGTTTGAATAACGAAATCAAAACATGATTACACTTTTCGTTACTAATGATGTGCATATCTGAAATTTAAATATATAGAATGTTCATGAGGCCTTGGAATCAAAAATGAAATCTCCCATTTTTAATTACTGTTTAAATAGTAATAGTCATTACATGTTTTGTTCTACAGAAGCAAAGATCCTTGTTTTCTTTTAAAAATAATTTGTAGATGTCAGTATAATAAATAACTAAAATTGCAGCAACTCTATCAATATGCACGCTATCTTTCCACAACACGACATTCTAATAAAATTGTTTCAATATAGACCAGTGCAAAAATTCTGGAACAGCTCTCCTACAAAAGGGCATTCTGATAGCGCAGTTTTCGTGTTTGCGGTTTAACAAACTTTTCCATACCACTGATTTCATAAAAATAAGTGTAGTAGTTTAATTTAGTACGGTTTCGATGTAACGCTTAACAGTTAATCGTTTGTAGAAGGATTGAATACGTTAAATGTTTAATAAAGGAGACATAAGATTGAAATAAATAGGTTTCTGCAATATAATGTGTCATTTGAGGCAGTCTCAAAACGTAATATCTAATATAAAATTACATTTTGTATCAGATTTCTTTCCTCTTAAAACCATTGGGTAAAAACATTTCCTTCGTTTTATGTTATTTAACAGCTAACAGAAGTTTTATGACTTGAAAACTGTTTTTATAGTAAATCTATCTACATTATTTCTGCTTCAGAATACAAGACATTTTATGAATGATTTATACTGATTTTTTTTTCTTTTTTCTTCTTTTTTTTTCAAATTATAGTGAAGTTGCAGGTTAATAAATGCTAATGACTTACAGTTAATTATTTTTAAAAACAATACATTTTTTTAAATAATTTCTTTTCTGACTGCCATAGACGTTGTTCATATGGATAATTCATATAGTCATGACACTATGGATAGAAAAGTAATAACCATCTTTTGTTGAAATAACATCCGGAAATGCGTAGAATAGTTTTTATTTGTCTTAGAAAAAAATAAGATATTCATTTAAGGGGAAGGATCGATGAAATATATGATAACATTTATTTGTATATAATTTATTTGTATCTTGAAATTAAACATTGAATAAAGGCGCGGGAAAACCCAACAAATATGAAAAATTATGAATAGTCAAAAACAACTGAAACATGCATTGTATATGCCAATAATATTCAAATATGTTGTCATATATATTTCGATGGCCACGGTAGCCCGCTGGTAAGGTCTTGGCTTCAGGGCCAGGGAGTTCCAGGTTTGAAACCTGATTCCACCGAAGAACAGCCGACTCTAAATCCAAGGGTGGCGCCACAGGGGGGACCGGGGAAGCTGCCCCCCCCAACGATTTTTCGGAAAAATCGGAAAAATTTTGTATCCCGTCGGAGAAATATTTGTACGGGGTATTCAACTGTAGTTGATAAATAATAATCTGGCGAAAATTTAACCACTTACTACACTCGTCCCCCCCCAAGCCAGCAGGTCGTGCTCCCCTGTCGGGCACCACTTCCCTGTCGAGCAAACTTAGTGCCATTCCTATCTAAATCCGTTGGGGTCATATGCCCCCCCCCACTGGTGTTGAGCGAAAATATGGTGAGGGGAGAGCCAACTCACGTGGCGTCCCCATCTTCTGACCTCGGCTCAAAATTACGAGGTGCGCCCCAATGCAGCCCTCGTGCTGCCTCAAGACGGGGCATAAAATAACGAAACTAAAACCATATATGCCGAATGACAATATCATATCTACTTTTCATTATTATATTTAAATAAATGCTTTTCAACCCACTTAGTCAGTTTCTTTTGTCTTTTTAACAGACGACATCCTTTCTTTTTCTTACACATTGATTGCTCTGGAACCCTCACCATATTTCTGGCTTCCCCTCGGAAGTCAATTGATGCGTATTACCCAACCAAATAACCATCCCCTAAGCTAAGGCACTGCTGAAATGTGCTATTCCAACACACTGTCTTCTCATTCCAAATTCACCACAAAGTCAAAGTCGTAAAGACTTTTCCTTGTTTTTGTTTCTTGTAGGAAAGGAAAGAAAAGAATCTCCAGAAGAATTCCCGTCCACCAGAAAGTAAAAGAATTTTCTTCTGAACATCACACTCCCGGGACAGTGTGCCTGTCTTCAAAGAAGGAATATATTGTGCAGTGCTAGAAAATGCTTAAAATAGTGTCAGGTAAAAATATGTCGGATTAGTTTCTTTTGGGCACTTGTCTAGCATTTTATGTTCTTTTAAAATTCATATTTTGCTTTGTAAGAATAAAAAGATTCCTGAGTACAAGTGCATTCTCTTTTTTTCGTGCGAAGTGCAGTGAGTTTTATAAGAAGAATGTAAGGAATCGGACTTATTAATTGCTAATTCATAATTTGGGGGATGACACATTGTCTACTTAAATAATTTATTGTAATGCATAACAAATTAATTAGCATATTTGTGGTAGCATAAAATTTTGAGATTATTAAAGAATAAAATCTGTAATTAAAACTTAGTTGTCAGATAAACCTCCTTTATTTTCACTTACAGGTAATTATTTGCAAAATAAATTAATTAAAAGCAACGTATAAAACCACGCTTTTATTAATGTACTAAAAGTTTTTTTGTTTGTTTTAAATATTTTCTAGTTTTAAGACTAGTTTATAATCCATTGTAATAAACATTATGAAATCTTGAAACCACTTTTTCTAGTATTAGGTGGCGCCACTAGTACGGAATCAAAATTTAATTAAATTAACCTATTATTCGCTTTTACTTCGTAATAATTAAGTTACGAAAAAACTGATAATTAAGTTCTTAAAATATAAAAAAGTCTATTATCATCAAAAACACGTAACTGCTCAAAATTTGAAAACTCTACCACAGAAGAAAGTGAGATAAAAATCGGTTCAAAAATTCCATCCTTAAAAACAAGAAACAATTTATGTTAAATAAAAGTCTATAGTAATGAAATTGCGCTGCAAGCAAACGTAAAGCAACGCTTAGGCGAATTTTCATTGATTGTGAAATTAAATAAAAATGAAAGGTTAAGCCATCATTTAAAAGTTTGTCTAGGAAGGAATTAAATGAATAAATAGAGTGAGCATTTGGAAACTGATACAATTACACTGATTAAAAGAAGAAAAGATTAAATACTGAATGTTCATTTGAGTACACAAATGTAAATGAGCAATCAATAAAAATAAAAGTAGAAAAAAATTAGTATTTTCATTTTAAATCAACAAACTGACAGCTAATAAGTAACCAAAATACAGACCAATTGAGAAATCAGGTTTTATACATCTCTTTATCTTTTGTATAAATAACCACTGTTAATTTTAATTAAAATATATTTCTAAAAATTTGTGCTTCATTTCACTTAAATACCCCTACTTATACTCCATAATTATTAAAAAACCAATGGGAATTAACAAATTTATCTCCAAACTTTGTATGCCTGCATATAACAAAAAGTAAAGCCAAATTTTTAAGCCTTTCATAGAGAAACTAAATTTTGATAAATGGCCGTTGCTCTCTATTTTATGTTATAAAAGTAGACGGTAAAAAAAGATTGGTTTTCAGAAAGCAAAGAAAGACGGTAAAAATTTCTTTATAAATAAACAACTATACAGTACGCTACTATAAAAAACATTCTTTTTGCAATGAGAGTTTTAATTAACCTATAGATTTGAACTGAAATAACTTCGTAGAGCTTCCCTAGTTAACGCTACGAATGCATGCGTTGAAAGAAAGTATAAACGGAAATGGTTTAACGTGAATTCCTCCTCTTTTTTAAAATGTCTTCTAAACCGTCTTATTCAATCGAAGATCATGTATTTGTTGTTGAAAATTAGTATTCATGAATTGAAAAATGCACTCTATTTCTACGAAGTGGTTTCCAACATTAAAAAACCGGTCTAAAAAGTTGTTGTTGTTTCATGTCCCCCTGGTCCAAATACCAGACCAGGTTCATGATACATGTCGCGCTAACAGTACCACCAGTCCATTTTCCCCCTCACTCCACAGCAGCCTCGCAGAGGCGCCAATACAGTCAATGACATGAGCAGGAGAAGCAGGGCAGGAACAAGGGCAAGAGAAATAAGTGGTTCATAATTACGGGTGAGAGGCAGCTTCGATTTCAATCGAGGTACCACATGGGGAGAAGTCTGACTTTCCCTCTATGCCTGTTAGTGTTTGCTGGGAATAATGGAGTGGCCTGCACGCCTTGGGTGGCCCTACCAGGAGAATACACTCCCGACGTAGATCACCCACTCCTCTCAGGAACACCCTCTTGCCGCGTTGAGGCAACTAACAGATCTATGGTGGTCTAAAAAGTTAACAATGAGTTTGAAAACTGAGTTTTGTCTATCGATACCTAGTTCTTAAGTTCTGCCACTACCTTATTCACCACATATTGTTCCATGTGATTTCTATCTTTGTTGACATATGAAAGGATTGGTTTTCAAGAAGAATCTGACATACCTTATTAGAGTCAAAATTGCTGTAAACGACTCAATTTCAAGCATAAGAAAAGAAACACTTGAATTTGTATCTGAAAATTTTTCGACTAGATTATGCTATTATGTTGCATCTGAAGCTTCATTTTTCGAAAACATCATCCATTAAGTTCCTTTCCCACGTTCTTTTCAATCAAAAAGGTTTGTAGTGTTATTTGCAAAATCTCAAAAGCTATTTCCTTTCAGAGTTGAAAGTCAATTAAAACTCATACTAAATAATTTAATACAAACAATATTAATCCAGGTAGCATCGTATATGATTGTTTCTTATTTTAATAATAAGTATTTCTTTTTACCTGAAAAAAATGATGACTTAAAACTAATGAAAAGATTCATTAACCTTTTAAAACTTGCAGTGTGCAAGCTTTCGAATTTTTTTCTTCATAAGCTACCAGAGTTGGATAAAAAATATTTTTCAATATAATATTAAACTCCATTTGTAAATGAATTTCGCTTTTAAATCGAAATAAAATTATAATTTAAATAAATAATAAGTGTAGATGAGTTTCATTTTTAAACTGATTTAAGCATATATCCTTTAGAACAGCGTTTGAAAGTTTTGCGGACTTAAAAGCAGTTTTGGAATCATTCTTTTCCACATACCTTAGATCACGTAAATGACTTTTGACATGCATAAACTATTCAATGAAAAGAAATTATTTATCACACATGCAATAATTTAATAACTACAACAATAAATAAAATCGTATGTAGATAAGCTTCACTTTTGAATTGAATTAAACATCTGCCCTTTAGAGCAGCGTTTGAAAATGTTATAAACTTCCCTAATTAATGCACTTTTAAAGCAGTTTTGGAATCATTCTTTAAGCAAATGAGTTTCAGCATGCATAAAAGGAAGTGATTTATCATTTATACAGCAATCTATTAATTCCAACAATAAATAAAATTGTATGTAAATGAGTCTCATTTTTAAATTGAACTTAGGATTTGCCCTTTAGAACAGCATTTGAGAGTATTTACAAAGTTCACTAACTAAAGCACTAGGAAAACAGTTTGGGAATCATTCTTCACACAAGTGAGTTTCTGCATGCATAAAATATCCAACAAAAGAAAATTATTTATCACCTATACAACAATTTAATAAAATTCAGCCCTCAGAATTACCCTAAAACTTCGTCTTTTAGCCATTAAAATTCTAAATTAACTTTACTCGTAGAATACATTTTACTCGGCCAATTCCTGTCAATATATATTTATCAAAATGTCAGTAAGTGTATCTCTCGTGTCTAGTTAGCTGATAAATTATTTTGGACTTCTAAATTAAAAACTAAATATTTCGCTTCCGCATGTAGATTGGTTGTCGCTAGATTTTCGCCACGAACATACCATTAAGTCAAAATCCAGTTTAATTCAGCCGTGCGTGGGTTGCTATTCAACAAGCGATAATAATTTAATGGAATATCTCCTGCTTAAGTTTCGTGGGGCTTCATGTTTCGATAATGAACTAACTACTTTTGCTGTATGAAATCAATTCAGATGAATTTCAAGAGATTATAAAAATATTGATGGAAGAAACCGAAGTGAAAATGGTAATTTCTCTGATTCCCTTTCCAAAATGTGCCCTTTTATGCATAAGTGACAGAAATAGCAAATTTGGAGGAAGCTGTGCTAACTAAAGAGAAAAAATATTTAAAACCTCTATTATTTACAGATATATTCTATTCGTTTTAAAATTAGATATATAAACATATACTGGAGCAGGGAGGGGGGAGGTATTTAAGCATTCTTATCCAAAGTACTGTAGAAACTACTGGGAGTGTTCTGCCCTCGAACTCTCTTGAACATTTAAGCAATATGGCACGTTTTGTATTTAGCTTAAACTGCTTAAAGTACTATATTTAAATGAATCGAATATGCATATTGGATCACTTCTCTTTGGGGGATATAGAGTCAAAAATTTGGTATAAATCTACAATTTAAAATGTGGATGTCACCACCACCTTTGAACTTTCATTTATCTAGTTTGTAGCGTTTTAAATTATTTCGGTCATATGCGCACCAGCAGACAGACGGACAGATTCTCAATCCATTGAGAGTTAGGATTGAAATTTGATACGTAAAAATAGTTCTAGTAATAAAACCATATGACAATTTTTATTTATCTAGCACGTTCTTGCGGGTTTTTTTTTTTGTTAATGTACTCACTTGCACATGGACAAGCAGACCGACGGACATACTTCATTTTGACGGATTCCGTCCATAATTTGATAGAAAGCTACAATTTTTGTGCAAAGATAGCATACCCGACTCCATATGTCCAACTCGTTCCGTTTTCGTGTTATCGATTTCCTAGATAAATAGCCTAGTAAATTTAGGATTTGATATGAAAGTAATTCATAGTTAGCTGAAAATTTGCAGATTATTTCCTCTTTACATGTAGAAGAATCCTGGAAAGTCCCCTAATTTCCCATGTAAACTTCAATCCAAAATGGCGGATCAAAGATGGCCGCCAAGCACTTTTTGCCTTGTTGATATTTTTCTTCATATCTAAATAAAAAATAAAAAAATCAATTCTAAAAAAATCTGTATGCTCTACATGAATTACTGTTTTGATATATACCATGAAATAATCAATAACAAAATTTCGAATGAGAGTTCATAAATTGTTTTGACGTCAAAACCCAAACTTTCTGTGTTCTAAGTTTGTTGCAGAGCTCTTAAGTTGGGAACATAAATAAATCGAGAAAAATGCTGTACGTAAGGAAATTTTGTTCCTTGAATTAATAAGGGAATTTAATAAGATGATTTTTTAAAAATTATTCTCTAAGAAATGGATGAGATGTTCCACTATTTCTTAGACAATGCAGCCGTTTTTTCAGTTCAGATTGAGAAATTGAGAGTGTATGTACATCTTAAAATTTGGAAAAGATACAAATACATGCCTGCCGACTGCCATTCTGGATAACTGTTATAAGCTGAGCAAGAAAGAGACATACAGATAGTGTATATATATTTTTTAAAAGAATGAAATGAAAAAATAACATTTTACATTTATTATCATAAAAACTTAAATCTAACAGATATAATACTCGTAAGAATCAAAACGAAACTTAGTCTACAGTTCATAAGTCAAAAAATATAAACCAGTCATTCAACATCATCTTCAACACCGCTAGTAGGAGGAGCTGAATTTTTACATGCCTCTCCTAAGTAAGAAGTACGAAACTTGGAACAATGAAGGTCTGCCATCTTACACTGTTCACTGTTATAATTATTTTGCAGTTACAAGATATTAGTTGTAGAAGCTGCGGAAAGCATTGAAGACACTGGGTTCAATCTACCATTCTTCATGAGCCATCCCCATTCTGTAGGATCCAGGTTGTTTTCCAGCCATTGTTGGACTTGAAGTTAAACACGAAGTGAATGCTGAGAAGCTGCTGCACTTGGTGGAAGAGTTGCCAAGTTAAATTTTGAAGAGAGGGGTTTTGCTTACTTCCATACTGTAACGGATGTATCGCCAATATCAATGCCTTTAAGGGATCAAGTTGAGGACTATTGAACTGTAAAATCAAAGAAGGCATTTCGCGATTTTTCGTTATCAAATGCAATTCTCTATATTTCTCTTTTCTAAATATTGCAGATGTGGTGTCACATTCAGTAGCTGCGTGCATAGAGAAGGGCATCCTTTATTGGCCTATATCTTCTAGTGTTTAGCATTTTTCTTCATAGTTAGTTAACTAGGATAGTGAAAAGTGCAGTGATGTTCCTGGCATACCTCGAGCAATTAGAATTGCAAGCAGAACTGTATCAGTACCTATTACTGTGACTAATAAGGCACTGATCTGACATGCATTTATTGTAATTGAGCATATTAGTGTATCTGCGTCCTCATCCACCTGTATAACAATTATCGCTTCAGACTGGAAGTAGCCAATCTTCATTTGAATTAATCTTGACTTGTTCTCCGAGTTTCACAAAAAAATTAGCTTGTTCAGTCATTGCCATCAAATTTACGTCAAAAGCAATAGTCACGGACACGTTTTGACATCACCCTTCTTTGCCTGTCTATATACAGTAGAGTCTCCAAACAACGAAGTCTCCCTACAGCGAATTTCTCCCTATAACGAAATTTTTAGCTTCTCATTATTTATTGCAATCGTGATGATATAATTTGATAATATTTTTTGCAACGTTTGACAAGCAGAGAAGTGCTTCGTTTTGATTAGAATTTCGAAAAGGAATTCCGTTGAAATTTTAATTTTTGACTTGCATTTGACAAGCTGAGAATTTCATGGTTATTGAATTATAATAAAATTGTTAAACAACGAAAAATATTTCACACGGAATGTTGTTTACCAAGAGGTGTTTTGAATAAAGAAATATGTAAATAATATGTAAATAAAAAAATATTTCATGTCATAAAACATATGCTTATTTTATTCGCTGTCAATCAGTGTTAAACATTTCTCTCGCATACATATCTATTTAAATACGTCAAATTTGACGGGAAATCTCTCGAATGAAGAGGAAATTTGAACCCGTCAAACCATGACGGGTGATTTTCTAATTAAAAAAAATCGTCATTATAGTTCCTAATTTCTGTGAATTTCTTAACTTTCCGGGCATGGGGAAACAGATGACGTTAAAAAGTTCCACATTTGAATGATAGGGGAAGATTGGTGAAGAATCTCTTGCATTAACAGAATTCAATTGCCATCATATAATAATTCAATAATTGTCGTGATGCATATGAGTTGAGAATTCTAAGTGATGGAGAGGTCAACCATTGCCATAAACAAACAGATACCAAATTAACTAATTAATGCATATTAAGGAAAGTAAGGTAAAAAAGTAGAAAATTGTCATTTTCACCAGTTATTTCATTTTTTCTTTCTTTCTTTGCACCGTTCGTTGCCCCGTGTTCTAAAATACAAACCACCAAAATCTTGCTTTCACGTGACCACTGTTTTTTTCCACGGTGCTCTGAACAGGAATACTTTAATATTAACCACCCTGAATATTAAAAGAAATGCTTGAAAACACAAAAGCGTTATTTTTTTAATCCTAATCAAATCTGTCGGTTTGGTCTTTAACCACTGTTACAATTTATTTGTTTTATTTTTCTTCACATTTTCTGCTTTATGTTCAAATTCTTAACAAATTATTGCAACCATCTAAAAGCAACATTGATGAGTCATGGATAGAATATTAAAAATACTCATTTATTCTGTGGATGCATATTAATATTATGTACATTAAGATAAAGAAGTCGAGCTAAGACTCAGTAAAAAGAGTTGTAGTCAAATAGCTAAGAATGGAATTTCGTTCCATATTGCGGTTTTAATAAATGTTCTGGTATTACAGAGGTTATATGTATTCTTTCAAAATTCAGGTTCTGTAGTAGAAGAATAGAATAAATTTCATTTTAGTTTTACATTTAACACAGATAGAATTGTTCATGAATGCAGTCTAGCACTCATCTTTTTTCGATTTGCTAGATTAAATTCAGATGCGAAGCTGAGAAACGGGATGTTAGAAACAAATAACATTGCTTTATAATATCGATTTGCCAAGTTTTTGAAGCTATACGAAAGTTTCGTTCGCCAGAGGTAAACTACCCTTAAGTAACAATTTTAACAATTTACAGAAAAACCAAAAAAGTTCCAGAGCGCAATGTATTACAATGCGCAATTTATTTTTTTGAGAGCGGTTATCTTTTGTTTTCTTCGACCTACAGCTACGACACTTTGCCCATACGAAGGTGCTGTCGGGATAATGCAAACACGATAAAAAAACATCAAAACCGGAAAAAATGGACTTGATGTAATTTACATCTGAAGTACTCAGTTATTCTGGGTAAATTTAGTAATTTTGAGCCATCAGCAAATACAAAGAAAGAAAACTGAGCTGGTTATGGCTGCTTAAAGTCTATATCTGTGTGAAGACGCTTGGCTTTACTTTTGTCATATGACTGAGGCGTCAAGTGAAATGACTGCATTATGAACATGTAGCGATCCATTGATCGTTGTTTCTACAACTTATGCAGCGTTTTGAGGCCTGCATAAATTGTAATAAGGTATAATAAGATCTTAGTATGATTTATACGATTTATTTATTAAAAATATTCAAAGCACTGTGTTGTCTGTGTTGCACGGAAGTGCGGAGAGGGAGTGCCGGCTCAGATGTTGTCCTCGTCATCTGATCACGGTTCAAAATCACAAGGTCTGTCCCAAAACAATCCGAATTCTGCTTCATAAAGGGACATTAATATAAGTTAACTGAACTAAACTCAAAGCGCTATGTTATGAATTGCACGCATACAGAATTATTAAATTCCTAAAATGCTTAGATTTAATTCTCTTTTTGTAATAATTTAACATTTAATAAGGTATCCAATATTTAAATTTTTACTGAATATTTACGTTGTGAATTTGAATTTTTGGCATGCATAATCTTAAATATTTCCAGAATTCCAACTGACGTCAGTATAACTTTGATTTATTTTTATATAATTTTGATTGACTTTTATATGATCTCGATTGACTTTTATATAATTTTGATATGCGAGTTTTTTAACGTGCGAATTTATCATGCTTGGATTTCTTTCTTAATAAATTTAATTAATTACTTAAAACTATTAATTCACACCGTGATCATACCAAATCAGACATGTCATCATACAAGAGTAATGTTTTCCTTTCAATGTGTTAGATTGCAAATATGCAATAACATCCTTTTCGGCTTTGCCAGTAGTTTTTAAATAATTGATATTTTCGCCACCAGACTTTCTCTCTTGTCTTGTGGCAACTTTTAACTTCTCAACGGATTTTTTTTAAAGTTTTATTAAATTTCTCAATAAATCATTTCCCTTTTTGCAGTGATTAACTTAATTATTAATCGCTTTAACTTTTATGAAATTTTTTTAATGGTTTGATGTTTATTAAGTTTATAATTATTTTTCTTACACCGAACTATATGCTCGCCATTTTAACGGCAGAAGCTTCTGGGTGTAATCTGGTCCGCGCGTCCCCTGACTGGGAGACTTTTCTTTGTGTGAAGTGTATATCCGCTTACGAGACACAGAGCAACGAGGTCGTGCGTCTGTCAGGACCGGTTCCGTTGATTTTTACATTCGGTTCTCATCCGTACAGACGCATTGTGCAAACGTACAGACGCATGGGAGAGAAGTTAACCATTTTTATGAAGTAAAAGCAACGACTTTGAGAAGACACTACTCAGCCTTCAGATATACTTAAAGATGAGAATGCAAGCGTCGATGAATTCTGCAAACGGCAATTTATTGTAAGATGATATCAGAACAACTGCGGCTCATGTGAGTGAAGTGTAGGCCTAAAGGTATTTAGAATAGATCATTAAGAACTCTTAATTAATCTAAAAAGTACAAAACTGCATTATGACTATGAGGAAACAAATGAGGAAAAGCCATGATCGAAAGAATTTTTTAGTTGATAATAAAATCTATTCTAAAATGAACTTAGACTATAATCAAATTCTGTCCTAAACTATTTTCAAGATTATTCTTCAGCTTCGTAATATGATTAAAAGAACTAGCTTTCTTATCCTACCGATAATATCATGAGATCTCACACGATTCATTTTTTAAAACATGTAATGCATTGTAATATGTTTTTCTTTTTTAAAACTCTAATGCATAGAGTGATACTTTGACGAAAGTATGTTTTGAGTATAAATAGCGCTACTGTATCAATTTTAAAGTCTGCAGCAAAGTGTAAAATATATATATATATATATATATATATATATATATATATATATATATATATATATATATATATATATATATGTGCATCGACAAAATCATTTTGTGTGCTATTGTGATCTATTGTATTGCCCCATATAATATAGATAAAACTTTCTGTTAAAGTTGGCAAATTAATTATTTAAATTTGTAAATAAAAGAATATTAGTCAGGAATTTCGAACTCTTTTCTATCCGATCCTTTTTCCTATTAGTGCAAAGTCGCAATGTAATTGTTTTCAGGAATGTCTACCTCTATTGGTCATGCCTTCCAGATAGTAAAGAAAAGGTGGGTAATTACATAATTACATTACATTGTAATATAATTGTACCATATTGGTTACCCAAATCTTTTCCTTTTCTCTTTTTGCAGCATTTAGCATCTATTTGCACCAACATTTCACAATGAAATACCTACATACACTTTATTTCATTTACGCTCCGGGGTGTTTAACTATAAATGACCACTAGCTGATAAACCCGCCGTTGCTCACGATTAAAATACTTTTGAATAAAATATTAAATACACAAAATCCTTTTATCGTGTGAAACGTTTTTAAATTAAAATGAGATCATCAATTAAAGCAAACGATTTTTTAAAAAACGCAAAAAACTAATTTTCTCCGTAATATTTGTTATATAAGTACTTCAAATTTTTTTCGCAAATACTGACGTATAAGAAAGGTTTTAATGGACTTTTTGGGACAATTAATTACTTTTTTATTAATAAAATAAAGATGAAAATAAACCAAATCAGAAATTTTCCTGGTGTAAATTGTGAATTGTCGGCTTTTAAACTTTTCTTTTAGTGTTTTTCAGAATTTTGTTAATGTTTTTTGGCAACAGTTCTTTGTCTGTGCTTTTTTGTTCAGAAACACTAAAATGAATAATGTTATAAATTGTGTATAAAATTAATTTTGAAAAAATTATTAAAATGAGAGGGAAAAAATGTACAGAAAACAAATTAGTGTCACAGAAAAGCTAATTTTTTAAATGTAAAATTAGTTTTTGTTAGATAACATTTTCGGAAGATGTCGAGGAAAAACACCAAAATCTTGCTAAATTTTTAATTACCGTTTGGACTTTGTAAAGTTGACAGTGACCTTTATCTTGTTTTGAAGACCTCATGTGCGGAATTTCTTCGAGATTGGACAATAGCTGTCTATTTGAAATAAGTTACACACACAGAGACATACACTCCACAGCCTCCCAACTACAGAGATTAAGGCAACATCGACTTACATTAATCCAATGCTAGCCTGTAAACGACATTTCTGGGGCGTGCTGTTGTCAAAAATCTATTTTTTCTGTTTACAAAAGCTTTACTATCTTTGCCTTTGTTGGACTTTGAGCGATACTTATGTTTTCTTTTAGGCGTCGTTAAAACACAACTCTGAATCTCGTAATACTCAAAATTATATATTTTCAATTAAAATATTACTTATTTATTATATCGTAAAAAACGTCTGTAAAGATGACAGGCGATATTAACTGCAGATAATTTAGAATTCTTTTAGAACCAATGAAAACATTTTTGAAAAAAATACAGAACATCAGAAAATAATGGTAAGTAATTATATCGATGCCTAGCAACGGAGTATCATTAAATTTGCTTTATTTCAAAATCGTCTGCGTATAATCAACTATTTATCAAATTTTGAAAAATTAATAAAAATTGACTGAAAACTGTCACAGATATAAAATTAAAATCATTAAAAACTATCATTAAAAGGTAAAATTTTGAACCTTAAGATGGTATGAAAATAATATTCGGGGGATTATTTGATCCGAACTTACAGCGGAAAAACGGTTCCGGTTAATTTCTAATTAACTGATTGTTTAATTAACTTTTGAGCTTTAGAAAGATCACAGGTATCTTCCCCTTGTCTTAATTAATAAGTGTGCAAAGTTTGGTTGAAATCTGTGCAGTGGTTTAGGAGGAGATGTGGAACATACTTACATACAAACATACATACCCACAATGACTTTTATTTATATTGAGATTAATTTAACACTAAGATCTTTTGACTTTTGTAAGTCAATAGTTGCGCTGCACAGAGCTCTCTTAACCTTTTGATCACAGATTTTTCTTCTCTGTGCTTTTGCTCTTCTACGTCGAGTCTGACTCGACATTCTGAAAGATGTGCAGCTTTCACATTCTTGTTAGATAAAGATTATTATAAAGGCAATATAATAGCAAACATTCTGAAATTAATTTTTAGGAATTAAAAAAATCAATAATGATATCTTTCTGCTTCCTAAGCACTAAAATGAATCCCAGCATTCATACGTATTACGCATCTTATTACTTTCTGGGATGCAATGAGTTAAGCAATAGGGCAGCACTCCATCAACAACTCTTGCTTTTCATCAGCTTTTATTTTTAGGATGCACATCACGTTTCATCTCTGAGCTCTTTGGAAGTCGATTAGGCGGATGGATTCTGAGCTCCCTTTTTTGGGTGTTGAGTCCTGAGTGCCTCAAGGATTTTCTTTTCGCAACACCCTATCTGGGAACAACAGGATCATGACTGTAAGCTTTCAAACACACTATTGGTGCAATATCTTTTTTAGCCCCTGCAGAACGAGAGTGGCTCGACGATTCTGGGACACCAAGGCCAAAAGTTGCCCTTAAAGCTAGTATGGAATAATCAGTTTAATTATAATACAACAGATTTTGACTACATGTGGCTGAAAGAAGTAAAAGCCGGATTAATTTCTAAAAGATATACAGTGAAACCTCTCTGAGCTGCCACCCCTCCGTTCCGAGAAAATTTGGCCGCTCTAAAGGGTTTTCGTTACAATTACAAGATAATTGCTATAATACATAATATAAACAAGTTCTTATTTGATGAAGTTTGAGACTTATCTAAAAAGAAAATAGTACTTTATTTAATAATTTTTTACATTTTTTGAAAAAAGGATACAATTTGTGGCTGTTTTAAGTTTTTACCCTTTCGAAAAAATAAACATTTTCTGAAGTTCATTTTTCAGTTTAAAAAGTAAATCTCTAACCGATGCGTTTCTTAAATGGGATGGGCGAACCCACCCGGCGGCCGTTCAGAGGGGTTATTTTAACATTAGGTCTATGGGTCGAAAAATCCGTGCCACGAAAAATTGGCCGTTTAGAGGAGTGGTCGCTATGCAGGGGTGGCCGTTCGAAGAAATTTCACTGTATTTTCCAATCTTTAAACATTTTTTTTTATTTTTATCAATTTTGTTGCGAATTTAGAAGCTGTTTATATTTTTTATTTAAAAGAAGGAAATGTTTGTGAAGCATTCAACTGAAATGAAAATTTGACTTTAGTTTTGGAGGTAATAGCAACTTGTCGCGGCTTCGTCCTAGATACGAAACCAAGTACAAAACAATGAAAAAGTATATTTGTATTTTATTGTATTTATTTTTTAAGGATTTGATAAAGCGATGAAATTGGTTTAATTTCATTACAACAATAATCAGTTGGAGGGTAATCCCCACGACTTTGTAATAAATTTTCATTTTATGGCGCATTTTGGATTCAGCCTCGATATATAAAGGAAAAAAATCAAGTATGTATTTTGCAACAGTTTTTTTCGTTCTAGGATTTTGTCTAATATTTGACTTTGATCTACATTTTTAAGGAATTAACTTGTAACTGAAAAAAGTCACCCCTATTTTTCAAACACGAAGTTCCTCACAAATATTCCAATACATGTGCTAAAAAATCTTCTGGGTTAACCTTAATTAAATTTATCATTTCTTTAGTTGAAATTTGACTTATTTTGCACAGTGGCGGATTATAATAATTTGAGGTCAAATAAATAATGAAAGTAAATTAAGTTATTTAGTTAGTAATTATTTAGTATTTATTATTATTCAGTAAATTATAATTATTTATTATTATTATGCATTATTAATAATTAATTAATAATAATAATAAACTATTATTACCATTATCAATTACTATTACATAAATTTAATAATAAATTAGTAATTATTATTACTTAATACGAAATTACACTAATTAATAAAATTATATTAATATTTTAATTAATTATTAATTAAGATGATTGGTCAAAATTTAAAATTATTATAATTATATATAATTATGTATTAGTCAAAATATAATATTGTAATTATTATGTCCACAAGCGCAAAATTGTTTTCAGACCCTACCTCTACTCAATGTCGTTAATTTCGCCTTTGGTTTAGCACTGCCAAGAACGTCGAATAGATTTTAAAGCTTCCCTTCCCCTCCCTAGGACCTCGAGGCACGTAGGGAGTGTCTCCAGCGTCTGTGCAGAAAACCAACGCTGATCCTGCAGCAATAAAAACCTGTAGGATATAAAGAGTGTTTTTTTTTAAACTGAAACTACTCAGAGTTATCTGTACCTCTATCTATAAGCTGAAATGCCACCAAATTTGGTAGGGTGTCTAATGACGACATTAGGCATAAATTCTGTAAAAAAAAATTAGTTCCGAAAGTCGCCGATAGGGGAAATGTGTCTCTGTTGTAGTCGACACAGCTGAGAATTAGATAAATGAATAACAAAGGAAAATTTTCAACTCAAAACCTCTTAAATATAGCATACGAACAGCACGAAAGAGTTAAAGAGATATTTCAGTGCACCATAGCACTTCATTCAATAAAGGCACTTCCTAGACGATGTTGTAGATCTCTTTCAATGAGACCATTCTTCTCGTGGATCACACATTTCATTCTGTACACAAAATTCTCCATGTCCATTCTCCCCGGATCTGACTTCTTATTACTTTTTTCTTTTTGGGGTTATTTGAAGTCCAATGTCTATCTTGGTGAGGTCCCAACCTCAAAGACCTTAAAAGACAACATATCACGGACTGTGCTGAGCATTCTTGGTGACATACTACGTTCGGTTGTCGAGAATGTATCGAACAAGATATAGTGTGTGTTTCTCGAGAAGGTTGGCCACATTGAAAGAGGTCTTTGCTATCGTCGAGGAAGTGCTTTCATTGAATAAATTGCTATGCTGAACTGAAATATCATCTCTGTAACCCTTTCGTGCAGTTCATATTTTAACAAAATCGTCTTGTGGGTGTACGTGAATGCAATCCAATAAGCAGGATTTTTAAAAAATAAAGCTCTTTATTTTACAAATATTCTAAGCAAATAAATGTAGCTCAAGTATTAAAACAGCACTTGTAAAAAATTCACAACCGAGATTACCAATAAATCTCAACACAGCTCTCAAAGGCTTCTAATTAGCTCACCAGTTTGCTTGCTGATAAAACTCCTCTTGGCTTGATAACTCGCTTTTATACTTTTTCAACAGAAAAGTTATTCAATACGTAGGAAGTGACGTGATCTTCAGAATGTTCATGAAGCCAGTAGAAATAGGTTGACAGTTCAAGGTCTTTCTAGAAAATTCTTTTTGACGCCAAAATTGCCAACTTTGTCGCCGAGATTAGCATTTCAGGGAAACAACTTTACAGCTTTGTAACAATATGCTGTACTCAAGCGCTGTCGCTCTGACATTTCTTTTTTTTTATTCATCTGTCTAATTCTCAGTTGTGTAGACTGCAACAGTGCCACGTTTTCCCCTATAGATGACTTTCGGAACAAATTTTTTTCACGGAATCTTTTTATCCCATGCCTTCATTAGTCCCCCTACCAAATTTGGTAGCATTTCAGTTGATAGATCGCACCACAGATGGCTCCAAGTAGTGTTAGTCAAAAAAATAAAAATCTGTATTTCACTTACTACTCTCTCTCTCTCTACTCCTGTATTTTACTTACTGTTGAAAATTCTAAGAATTTTCTACCCTTTTTTTTACATTTAGTTGTTGTTTTACGGAATTTTTTCTGTTTTATTCTCATAAAAAATAAAATCTTCCAAGTTACTACATGCTATAATCTACAGCATTTAATGGTGCACAAAATGAAACCCCTCAGTAAATATTACTAAATTTAATTTAAAGAGGCTTTCTTTAAGGTATGTGCCTACCTTCGGAGCATTTTTTTTGAAAAAAAGGAAATTTTTATTCAACACTTATGTTTTCAGTTATAATGGTGTATAAAACTGTTAATTCCAATGCCATTTTAATGAACAAATTTTTTATTTTCCAAATTTTGACCATTTTTGGTCAAAATTTAGTAAAAATTGACGCTTACGCCAAACTTCCTATAACAAATTCTAATGCATGTATTTCCCTTTTTCTTTCAATCATATATTTGGTATACATTTATCTGTGTTATGAAGCAGAATATTTAGTGTACCTCTTAAAGTTACCGAGATATGCCAAAGTTTGTGTACGCAACAGCTTTTTACAAAAAAAAACTATCACTTTTTCAAATAAAAACAGCTCTAAAATAAATAATTATGCACTTTAAGCTATACTTGAGGTTCATAACATACCTAGAGATGTATAGAACACTGTGATTAAATTTCATTTGAATATGTTAAAAACTTTTTAAGAAATGAGATTTATCGCAATGTCAAAAAATGAAAATAACAGTTTTCCAGAAAACGCAAATAAAGATTTTAAAGTCGCACAAAAAATTATATACATATTTTAACAACTTAAAATTCACAGTATTTGTAAGTTAAGCCTTCTTTGACTTAAATTTAAATCAAAATTAATTAAAAATTAACTTTAAATTTTTTTTCTTGATAATTTTGTTTTTGGTTCGACTTGTCGCTTCGATTTCTTAATTCTCTCAATATCAATTTCTATGTAGTTTTTTTTAATAATTTCTGGTTCAAGTTTAACATTAAGATGGTTAAATACAGTCATCAGCCTTATATTGCCTGAAATGAATAATTAAACTGCTATTTTACTACCTAATAACAGTGTTTGGAGTGAGCGAAATTTTCTTTACGTAAAATATCCCGTAACTAGAGAAACAGTTGCCAGATACGCCTAGAACAATAATAAAAAAATAAATGAAACTTAATTATATATTTAAAAAGTAAATTGTACATTCACATTGTCTAAGAGTATAGAAATAACTGTTTAGATGAGTTTTTTGCATTTCTATGGCTTAGTTTCGGTTTCAAAAATTTGACTTATGGTTCATAATTTAGTCAATAACTTTGCTTCTAACTATCGGAGAAACTAAAGTAGACCATTTTTGGAATCCTAAATGTATGGGCTTTAATACAAAGTAATAAAAAAAATTTCGAAAATTTTCATAAAAACGTCGATTTTAGGGTAGGCACATACCTTAAAGCTAGTACAAAACAACTATGGGAAAAGTATGGAAAAGAGTAACTGAAAAAAAACAGCCTTACTTCATTATTCAGCACTTTCCTTTTCTTCCGAGGCATACATCTTGATTCTCAATTCTAAGGGGATTTTCGTTTAAGAAGCTGATTGTTCCACAAGAATTACTTTTCAGATGTTTATCAAAATTTATCTACACTCTTAACTATATAATAGCTGATTCTTGTGATTTCCAGAATAAGTGTTAATTTTCATTTATTAACTCTACCATCATTTTATCCGAATAAAGGCACTAGATAAATATTACAAAGCTTTTTGAAAATTAAAAAGAGATGGGTAAACACATTTTTCGCTTGTATTTTCAACGCAATATTTTTAATTTTTAATTTCTGAATAAAAGTCTATCCGGTATTGTAGAAAACTGGAAAAATATATCAGTTTGCCAAACCAATTGTTACAAAAACAATATCATCGTCAATTGTCTCTTAAAAGAAACGAAATGAATAGTTTCCGTCTGAAACTAGAATTTATGCATTTCGTATTGGAACCAAAGATAATGTGTACGCATTTTTGTATAATATTTAATGTAATTACATGAGGTATAAAATTCTCACTAACAACATATATATGTGGCATCATCTCCTGCTGTGTTGTTAGCTGTGTTTTCATACGTGTCTACTAGGGTGGATCGAAAAGCATAGGAAAAAAAATTTTTTTTGAAATTCGTTTTGGCATGTGGCGGGAAAGTTGTGTCTTAAGTATATTAGTTTATATAATTTTTTTTATTGAAATTCATTTATATATGCCGGGGCCCAAAGCGCCTCAAAAATGGTTAAAAATTGAATTTTTTATGAAAATTTACAATTTTTTTTGTTTTGTTTTGAAATTATTTTCGGCATGGGGTGGAAAAGTTGTGTCCTAGGTATATTAGTTTACATATATTTTTTTATTGAAATCCATTCATATCTTCCAGTGCCCCAAGTGGCCCAAATATACTTAAAAATGACATTTTGGGGGGGAAATTTATAAAAAAATATTTTCAAAATTTCCTTTAGCGCCGGGTAAGAAACTTTTGTTTTGGGTATATTATTTTGCATTTTTTTATTATTATTAAAGCTCATTCATACCTTCTGGTGGCCCGAAAGCCCCCAAAAGTTAAAAATTGACATTTTTAGAAATATCTATTAAAAATTGTGAATTAATGAAAAATATTTGAAAAATTGGCAGATTATTCAAGTATTAAAGTATAAACTTATAAATAATTATAATTTTATAATAATACATGAAGTATAAATTTAATAGTCAAAGTAATAAATCACAAAACTTCTAAAAAGTGAACTTAATTATAGATTTTTTAATTCTATTAGTTTGAAGATTTACATATTTCTAAAGAATGTAATCCTTTTTGGTATTGTAATGCTTGATAAAACTTCTTGATTGTATCCTATTCAATATGAAGCCGTGTCTTTTCTCTTCTCCATATACACTTTCCGACGCTTCAAACACTATGTGCACTAAACACCTTTCTACAGCTTGGGTATGGCATGGATATTTTGACCATTCCTCCGTCTAAATTTTACCATGCACTCTATTTATTTAAATGGCGCATTCATAAAAAGAGGTGGTTCAAATGTCCAACTCGTTGCCAGTTAAGAGTTTAAACCCTTTGCTTTAAAGTCTATTTTTGGTACTTGAAAAATTCTTATTCTGATGATCCTCTGTTTTCATTTCTAGCACAAATTAGTTTTCGTATTGCTAAAGACCTTATATTCTCTCTGTTATCTGTGAGAATTGACAATAGTAAATTTTCTGGATGACAAAAGAAGCTATTTCGTTGAATAAAAGTGTGTACTATATTTCTTAAATTGGGTTCCAAATATCTAAAAAATGAAATAAGTCTCCAAATATGCGCTCCTTCTGTTATGGAGGGCTTTGTCTTGACATGGAACCATACAGGTTGCATATACCTTCATAATATATGTTGCAAGAATAATAAGATTGTTAGATGGTTTTTCTGTGACCACATACAATCTTAAAGTTGAACCTTTAATTGTTAGCCACCTTGAATGAGCAACTGGACCAGGCTTTCTTAATGCCAGGTCAGAATAACATACACCACGTGATATCGCTAGGCAAATATCATATACACATTGCTAATCATTGCTGAGAATCATTCTATCTATATTATCTGGCATATTCTCCACACTTATTGAAGAAAAAGAAGCTACAGGTAGCTCCTGGCAGGTTTTGATTGTTTTACCAATTGGTAGGCAAAATTCTCTAGGACTAATTGTTGCACCATCCAAAGAATATGACGATGAGGTAACTCATTTGTTTGAAGCAAACAAATGCACCATTGTAACGGTCTATTGAGACCAGTTCCATCAAGCGAATAATATCTCGCTTGTGCCCAGTATTACCATTTGTTCCATCGCATTCAATTACTGTTAGCGCATAATCGTTTACATACATAGCGTTTAATTGCATATTATTTTATACAAAAAAAATTGAGTATTGTTTCTTTTATGGCTTTAGCTCCTCCTGTTGCAGCAGTAACATTACCGATATACACAGGTAGTTTCGTTTACAAGAGTGTAATGCTCCTCCTTCGTGGTCTTTGGGTAGTACTTTGTGTCCTTCTTAATTAGTACTTTTGTGTTGTCTTTCCTCCCATCGAAATTTAATCCGGTTAAAAGAGACCAAGACACTGTTAACTTAGTAGACTCTGCAACTGCATTTTAAAGCTTTTTGCGCTGTCTACGAATTTTATTGCGATCTACCACATGCGAAGCCTCTCCTTCGTGTCCAATTCGTGTACAATTCCGCCTGTCCAATTGTTCCAGTCTTGTAGAACAGCACTGGCAAATGAAGTAGCTGTTCTATCTGAAATTCCGTATCGATCACATTCCATTGCTAAAGTAGGGAAATCTAAACTATTTTATGATTGATATTCCAAGGTAATTACATCCGTATCTGTATACAAGGACGAAGACATAGTGTTGAGCTCAAGTAACTCCATTGATGGAGCATGAGCAGCATCAGTTTTAACCATTTTACGTTATATTCTTTTGTCTTCCATCTGTTTTCTTTTTTCCTTTTCTCTTTTTCTCAAAATTAATTACTTCTACTTCTCCAATAACCATTTTCCTTTCTAATATTCGATCTTTTATGAACAATCGCTCAGAAATTGGAATGTTCATATCTTTTTCGAATTTACATGTATCGAAATTTGTACACTTACAAAATGTGATATCGAACGAACACTATATTTTTTCAGTACGATAATTTTCCAATTTTTGTTGGTATTTTTTATTATTCCTTCGCCCTCTCCTCTACTTTTCTCCCTGTAAAATCGTTTCTTTAACACATTTTTAATTTTTGATTTTTAATTCGAAATTTTCATAAAAAAATGTTTTTTGCAAATATGTAAGCATTTTGGAGCACCGGAAGATATTAAACAAAGTTGAAAAATTTTTGCATATATGCTGGTACACTTAAGAGACAACTTTTGCACCCTATGCCGATTATTTTATCCACACTTTGAATTTTCGATCCACCCTAGTGTCTACCCCGCTCTTAATTAACCAATGGCGAAGGAGCTGCAGCAGTATTTAAAGGTCATGTTCCACCTAATCATTCTCTCACTTTTTGTTATCATCTCACCGCGCGCCTGGACATATGAAGTAGTAGTGTTATTTACATTTTTAACCTAATTGTTGTTTTATTAAACATGTTATCATTCTAAATTTGTGTTTTTATTCCTGAGTTGTCTGCACTGTGTCAGCCTTAAGTAAACCCTTCTGATGTAATTGAGTCTAGTGACAAATATTATGCGAAGTGTATTCTGATAGTAACTAGGACTTCATAACATGGCCATTACTCTAGATTTAATCAACCATACCCGGTACTCAAGGCTTTTCTACCGGCACATTGAAACAACAAGCACTCTACAACATATATAAAATTAAGAAAATTAAAAAGAGATTGCTAAACACAATTTTCGCCAACCTTTGGAAGTCTATTTTTAGCTATTTAATTTGATAATTAACAATTTACCATATAAATTAAACACAAGAGAAGTTCAATCGTACAAATGGTAGGTCAAGACTTTTTGAATGAATTGCTTATATAAACTCGGAAACATTAAGAGTATATCCAAAATTATGTCTTTATTTCTGCAGGTAACTTTTTAACCAGTATAACAACTATAAAACATTTTCTATGCTTCATTGATATGCGTATATTTACCTCGCTCATATACACAAGGTGAAATGAGCAGTATAAGTTATGCAGCCATTTAATTTGTGAATGAAGGTAGCTACAGTCATAAAAGCGTTGTCTATGCATATAAAAAGTTTAATGCGCTACGCATTGGGTCCATTCCTATGAAGAAAATTATTCGATGTATTGGGAGAAATTCAGAAAATTATTCAGGGTCGTCGATTTAGCAGGAAATTATCCTTCCTGTGTATGAATAACCTAGATCGAAAGCGAAACGTGCGAGCTTCGTTATTGCTCTCGTAGGAACGAAAGATTTCATTACTATATACTTCTCTGTGACGAATTAACACTAATATAGACCGGAATAGTAGAAATTTAAATTCATACTTTTCAATTTCTGTTTAGGTATTTCATGCACATAGAGTGTTATTTCTTAAAAAATCTTCTATTTGAACAACTTCCGAATTCTATTTTTCGAATAGGAGCTCTCTAAGTTACACACTTCGCCGATAAACGAGCTGCGAATGGTCTCATTGTGTAGTGCATACTTACATTCTAACGTGCAGACATCACTTTTCTAACTGTAACTACATCAAATCAAAAATGCCTGTATAATTTACACGCTCTCTACCATGTACATATGTTACCGGCAAGCTATGAAACTCTTGTATTCTGTAGAATGCCCAAGCATTTTTAGGCAAAGTATGAAATTTGAGAATTGTTTGGATATGTTATACAGGGTGTTGCCGAATTCGACCAACAAATTCAGAGGAGTAATAGTGGGCATCAAGAGGATGAAAAATTACCATAGAACATAGGGTCACGAACGACGTTTAGTCGGTGAAAATAGCAAAAATACAGAGTGTCCGAGAATTGTTGGACACTGTTCACAAATTAATAAAAAAGCTAATAATGTTTCAACTACGATTTTTTTTAATGAATTGCGTATTTTTAAACTTTTTTTCAGATAGGTAACATGCCGTTTTGGTGGTCCAGGGGGTGGTAAATTACTGAAAATCAAAAATTAGTTTAGAGCCATTATCTACAAAAATATTAAAACTGGAAGAAAAATAAAAGCATGCAATTGTAGGAAATTTTACACTCTTTAATTTGTTGATTCACATATAGTGTAAAAACTGAAGAGTTTTCGAGATAGTCAAGAAAAACTAAAAAAGGCACCATAAAAGACATATTGGCTTCTGCTGATCGGTAGCAGACCGATAGTTAAGAAATAATAATAAAAGAGGGCCATTAAAAATCTTTTACTCAAAATACGTAAAGGAAAATAAAAGCTACATAAAACAAAGTTAATGCTTTTCTTATTAAAAAATATATATATATAAACCTACTTGTTGCATCAAGAAAGTAAATAATTTTATTTTGAGTTGGTTTAGTTTTTATAAAAGGTTTATTTTTTATAAAATAGGATCAGCGTTGTATTTCATACTCTGTCGACATGTCATTTAGCATGGTATAAAATGCAAAGGAAATGTGTGAAATATTAATCGTTTCATACACTTCCTAAAAATGCCTAGGCATTCTATATAATACCGGATTTCACATTCTACTCGTAGCATATATAATATAAAGAGCTTAAAAACAATCAACTAGAAAAGCTAGAATAAATTTTAAAAAGAATCTTAACTTAAACTTTAAACAGGAACAACAAAAAACAACAAAAATTGTTTTTATTTATAAACAATAAAATTTATAGAATAAAATTTAGAAAAAATTAGATAAGATGTATACAATATTTAAGTAGCGCGCAGTTGCAGCAGCAAAACAAAAAACAGAGAACAATGGAAACCAAGAACATACAAAGATAGCCAAATATAAATAAATAAATAATCGAATAAAACCAAAAACAAACAAGGAATCCATTCTAGTCCAACTATTCGAAATGGATTCAAAATAATAATTGGGAAATTTTTCTGTAAGAAGCTAGCATTACGTCAAACATAGCTTATCTTAGCCCTAATAATATAAAGACATGTAATATAACAGACAAAAAGATGTGTTATGTGCATTCATGACTGACTGGAAAACGAAATCAATTTTTCGAATAACTTTTGCCAGTAAATCATTTTCATCATTACCATGAAAGTCCAGTATGTTTCTATAAAGGAAAACTGTACGCATAATCGTGAGATATTGAAAAGGCAAACTTTCAATTTCGGGGAAAGACCATATGAATGGTATGACAATTACGGTAATTGGATGATTACACTAAAAGGTATAAAACTAAACCAAATCCGCTAACTCAAAAACGCAACAAGCTGGACATGTGAAATTTGTATATGGTGTTGAACCAATACCATAGATTTATACAAGGGTCGTTTTTTTCAACCTCCAATGGACTATAAAAAATGGCCACAGTAGAGGACAGAATGAATTTGTTACCAAAAGTTATTACAAGCATGGTTACTTTTCGACATTATAGCCGTGAAAATTCAGGCATTTGTCATATCCGTGAACCAGGTTTCTGATCCCCTCTTCCAAGATCGTTGCCGCCAGTGATGTGAGAAGGGCCTTAACGTTGCTTTCGAGCTCCTCCTTTTTCTGGAAGCTTTGGCGTCCTACCCAATTCTTCAACTCAAGGAAGAGATGAAAATCACTTGTCGCTAAGTCGGTGATATACGCCGGGTGATCAGACACTTATCATTTAAACTACTCCGAAAGCTGCCGGGAACTCATTGAACACGATCTTCTGTTGCGACAGACTTGCGTCCTTGTCCCTCTTCACCATGAACGTCCGTCGGTTCGCCCGTCTTTTAAATTTTCTGAACCATTCACGCACAACACCATCACTCATAAAGTTTTCACCATGCACTCAGCTCATTCTTCGGTGAATTTCTGCCGCATTATTTCCTCCTGCCCGATACAAGCGAATAACACTACGCAACTCGCACTTGGCGGGAGCATCAATCCTACTAGCCATGTTTACATGCCGACAGCTCATCTGAAAATCGCAAACTGACGACAGCAGTAGCAGATGTTATAGTTAGAGACATGCGCAATCGCCCACCGCGCATCCCAACATCCTCCCACCTGTCTGTCTGTTTTGCGGTTCAATCGGAGGTTGAAAAAAATGATACTCGTATCAAATTTTCGGCACAGTTGGGCACTAGGAAGAGGTCCAAAATGAATACTCAGTCGTTTTCACTACACTATGAAGATAAGCACAAAACGCTCTATATTGTGCAAGTGTATGAGAAAGTAGAGGGGAGAACACTCCCGCTGGTTCGCTCCTATCCTTTGTTGTTGAAATTTGAGTTTCATTTTTGTATTTAGGGAAATGTAAATGAATTAATTAAATTTCTAAAATAAGAGTAATGTTTGTTTGTTTTTTGCTATGTCAAAAATCATTAGAATTTGATCTAAATACTAAATAAATATTAATTTGGCATTGTATAGCGTACCAATGAAGGACTCCAGCAAATATAAATGCAACTTTTAGCACGCTGGTAACACATTCTTCATATAATTTAAAATGATAAAAGCAAGTACGAAAACAACTCCCACCGAATGCAAAACGTCACCACTTTTTCATACGATAAACAGAAATAATTTTGGTTTTGCATTTCACTTTTAAGAAGAAAGAACATTCTCTGCAAATTTTGAAAATACAATCAGTTTCAAACGGTTAAATAAAATGTAAGATAAAACGTGCGGGATAAAACGCAGGAAAGCTATTCAGAAGATCTAAAGTAACCTTTTCTTCACAACCGCATAGCATACACATTTTATTACATACATGTAATATGAGCAGAAAAAGAACCAAGCCTTTTTTGTGTATTTTTCAGGAAGGAAAAAATCGGCTTTTCCACAAAATATTCATTTATAAGATCTAATTTTTTTTATTACTTGTTTTCTTTACTGAATATGTTTGAATTCTTTTTTCGCAAACAAAAACTACAATAGCAATAAAATATCTTCTTGGAAACTGTTCTTTTAAAGAGCTTTATATCGGAAGCAAATCAAGTTATTTTCAGAAATCCTCATAGGAAAGCAATTCAGATAAAGGTTTTTATAGCAAGAGGATTTACTTTAAAACTGCTTTGGTTGTAACATTTGCTGTGCCTTTAAACACTCCAGGATACAACATCTCAAGAAAATAACTTTTTCAGTAGGTAGTCCACAAAATAATATCGTTAAAGATAAGATGTGAGGTGCATGATGCTTCAACAAAATAAAAATTTATGTTTTTTTCATACCTTGGAAAAAACATAAAAAGAAATAGAAAGCATAAAAAGTAATATTCTATATATTTAAAAATGACTCATAAGCGTATGAAACTACGAATTATGATCGAAATCTATTTTTCGCCCATAAAAATGGTAAAAAAAGATCGAAATGTTATTAAGTTTGTAAATTTTTCTCATTCGATTGTTTCCTCTGTGATAAAATGCTAAAATGCTTTAAAAAGGAAAATCGAATCGGAAATGAGACAAGAAGTGATCATCCAGCAAAGCTAACTCGGCATGAATAGATTCATTCTGAGAAAAATTGCGAAAAATCCACGGTTGAATAATGTAAAAATTTCTACAGAATTTATTGCAAAGTTTTCTGCTTCAATTTTACAGGAAACTGCACGACAAGTACGGAAATCAGCAAGTGTACATGGGCTTACATATCAGAAGAAAAAATTTTGTGAGTCAGAAGAAAAGAAAGTTAAAATTTTCCTTAACGAAATCGGCAAAAAAAAAGTCCGTATCTTATTGGAATGATATCCTGTTTGCAGATGAGAGCAAATTTAACATTTTGGTTGCAATGGTGGAGTAATAGTATGGAGAAGAAAAATTGAGAAACTAAATCCTATAAACTTAGTAGGAACAGTGAAGCCTTCTTGTGCGGGGGCATCAAAACTATGTAATTTGATGTTTATTCACGGCTTAATGGATCATTTCCTTTATTTAAATATTTTAAAAGAGTCAGCCATTTGGGTATCTGAAACTTTGTTTTTTATCAAGATAATGATCCGAAGCACACAGCTCACAAAGTTCGCCTCTGGTATCTCTAGTACTGTTCGGAAGTTCTGAAAATGCCACCGCAATAACCGGAGTTAAACACAATTGAACACATTTAGAGTGAACTGGAAAATAGAGTTCGGAAACAAGACATTAAAACGAAAAGCGAACTAAAATTGGCGCTGGCTCGAGATTGGAGGAATATTGATGTAGAAACTATAAATAAACTAGAGTACACAATGCCCAGACTTTTGTAAGCTATTGTGTATGCTAAAGGGTATAAACCAAAAACTAAAATTACCAAAATATTACTAAATTTCCTAATATTTAACGATTTTATTGAAGTGTGGGATGACTTTCGTGAGGTAGCTTTTTGGTTACATTTCGACAGTAGATTTTCTGAAAAAACAAGTTTTGTTTTGTATTCAAAGTACTTTGTGTAAGTTATCTTAAGAATATAATAGATATATTTTTTAAGAAAATTTACTTTAAAAATATATAATTTCATTAATATAGAAAGCAGCATTCCAGCGAAAGTGTTTGATGTATTTTGAAACACACTATAGGTACGTGCCGCCTAACAAAAGGAGAAAAAAACACATAGAACATTGGTCACTATTCGAAATAAAACTGAAAATCTTGAGATTTTTATGAGGTATTGTTGATTTTCATAGCCGTAACATTTTTTTTGAAATATAATCAATCTAAACCCAATGGGGTTTTTTCGTGATTACTTCTGTACATTGTATATAAATAGAAGCGTAAGTCTTACGCCATAATATCTTATTTTCTAAGTTACTCTAATTAAAGTAATGTTCACAAAAACAGTTACATTTTGAGAGCAGTATGAAAACTCCTAGCGCATTCGCTATATATTTCCAATCCACTTTCAATTAAACTACAGCTTCAGGAAATGCCTTCATTTAAAAGATTAGATAAACCTCTTACCGTTTACATCACACAGATTTTAACCATGCAGTTGTTCCTCGACATCAATCGTTAATAGTTTATCGCATAAATGAACCTTGCCATATCGAAGAGACTCCCGTGACTTCTAATTGGTGGTGGGTGATATGTCGTTGCTATGACAAAACAGATTTTTCAGACGAAAGAACTATTCAAGCACTGTTTTCATTCAATTTCTGTCTTCGAATTGGGTGGCAGAAATAATCATGTCGTTGTTGATACAGAAATTTTTTCCCCTTAAATGCTCGACAAAAAGGCTCAAATTTCGGTACTCGAAACTATTTCGTAGAAACACAGCTTAATTGTTAACTATTTATTGGAAATAAAATCAGAAAGGGGCTCACCTCTAGAATCGAAATAAAACTGTTTACAAAATGCCATTTAACCTCCGAAAAATAGTGAATAGCCATCGGGAGTGTTTTGCTCTCGACTTTCTCGTATACTAACAAAACATGGCGCCTTTTTTGCTTTGTAGAATAATGAAAAATAAGAAAAGCCGAATATGCATTTCCAATGCATTTCTTTCGACCCGATTGGGTCTAGGGTTCGACACAAATTTACAATCACGATGTTAAAAGTTCATACCAAATTTCATGTGTCTAAATCATTGCGTTTTATAGTTACCCCGTTCATATTAACGACCAACAGACGGTTGACACTTTGACAGATTTGATCCAAAATTTAACATAGATCTACAATTATAATGATAAATCAATATGCTAAATTTCAATTTTCTAGCTCTTTGAGTTTTTGAGTTATCGTGTTCACAAGCATACAGACAGGCAGACAGATAGACTTCAAAAAATAGATTTCGACCAAAATTTGATAGAAATCTGCCATTTTGCTGTAAAGGCTATGTTTCAAATTTCATCTTCTAGTTGGTTGTTTATGGGCGTTTTCGGGTTGTCATGTTCACAGATAGACAGTGATAATTCTTCCGTTAAGTTTCTTCCGTGTTCGGTGTGGACGAAAACATTGAGATGCATTAAAATGTCTAGTCGGATTTTTTTAAGAATATAAGACTTTATTATATACAGTCGGATCTCTATTTAACGAACCTCTATTTTGCGAATTTCTCTATTTTGCGAACTTTTTCTTGGAAACAAGAACATTTTGCGAATTTCTTCGTAAAATAATCTCCAAATAGCGAAGTGCATTCTCTATTTAACGAACTTTTTCTTGTGATCCAATATTTTTTTCTCCCTATTCCTCAAAATATTTCTAAACATTTCAAGCTTATTCTTTCTTTTAACACATTTTATGTTGGTCAATGACCTTGAAGCTGGAAAATGTAAAGCGAAAGTGCTTCAGCATAAAAGAAAAAATTTAGTTCCTCATGAGGTGGATAAAGGCGTGAAAAAAAGGATTTTGCTTTAAAATTTGGTATTCCTCCAAACAGCTTATCAACCATAATAAAAAAAATCGTGATAAGATACAAAATTATGATTCATCGAATTCTTGTTCAAAACGTTTAAAAGCATGTGTCTATGAAGATGTGGATGAGGCAGTTTTGAAGTGGACAGTGTGAAAAATAAAAACAATACAGCATTGAATTGCGATGAAGACGAAGATGGAAATGATCATGATGCAGAAATCAACAAACCTTCGTATGATGAAATGCTAAAATTCATTAATTTTAAAATAAAATTATTTTTTTAATTGAAAATACAGTGTATTCCCGGACAATGTTTTGTTTTATTCTTGTTTTCCTTGCAGATTTCCTTTTGAAGGGTAAAATGTATAAAATAAATATATTAATTTACAAAATAAAGGTGTGCTTAATTACTTTTTTAATAATATTTAGTGTTTATGAATTTAAAATCTATTTTGTATAGTTTAAAGTATTTTAAAAGGTGAATCTCTATTTAACGAATTTTCCATATAACGAACTTTTTTTCGGGATTTAGCGACTTCGTTAAATAGAGGTCCGACTGTATATACAAATTAGTAAAAACCACGAAAATTGAAAAAAAGACAACCGAAAAATATTATAAATTAAAAAATAATTTCGTTAAAAGTGCTTCTACAGTTACAGTGTTCGTAGGATCATAATAATAAGAGAAAAGAAGAAAATCTTGTTAAATTATATGTTCATAGAAAGAATTTTTTTTGTGAATATATCAGAGAATCTTGAATCGAATTAAAAGGGTCTTTTGAACTTAAATATGAAAATTGTTAAATTTACTTAACATCCAAATGTACTAAATTTATATATCTGAATCGTAATCCCGACATGCCAAAACCCCAACAGAAAAAATTCTAGGAATTCAATATCTAAATCTAAGGTTTCAATTAAGGTACAGTAATTGTATTTAATTAAGCTGAATTTGAGTTAATTGAATATAATTTTTGACTAAATATTACACATTATTAATTAGTTGTTATAATCATTTGATCATAAAAATTATATCATTGCTGATATATATTTTGGCAAATCGGAATGATAGTCTAAGCCAGAAATGGTGATTTAGGAAATTCATTTTAATTAAAAAGAAAAAAAGAAAAAACACTTTCACATTCTCTATAAAATCGAATTGCATATTTACACTTTGTGAGGGATACTACGAAAATATTCCACCAAAGGTCGATTATCGAGGTATTTTTATGATTTAGTGACAAAAATTATTAATTAGTAATATGTAATAAAAATACAATTAAAATTGATGTTTAAGTAAGCCAAATTAAGGTTTATATTTAGACATTGATATGTCAAGAATTCAACCATATCGGTATTTTGGCTCGTCGGGACTATGCCCGGATACCCAAATTCATTACAAGAATGTTGGTCTTTCCTTAACACGTTAATTGCCACGTGAAGCAAGTGTGTCTCACAGGTAATATATTAGTTCGGGCCGTGTGAGTCACGCATGCTTAACGCGAAATTTTATACTTTTTTATCTGTAGCTCAGCAACGGTTCACACTGACCATATAAAGACATAATGACAGCTAAAGCGTGGCCTACCAAACAAAATAAGCTGGTTGGCTTACGTAAAGGCGGCCAGTTTTGTTCTAGAAGGCAGCGTAAGACAGATTTGCTTCGTTCACTTAACCACGTTCCAAAAACATTATTTTTGATAGTTTTTGTCAAAAACTAATTATGGCACTATTTTCATGATTGTGTATTATAATGAGTCAGTTGTTTTCCGTGGCCCAGCAGGTCGAAACAATTTTTTGCATTGTGGCGATTAACGGGTTAAGATTGCAGACAATTTGTTGCTGTTACCAAGTCATATACTCTTAATATTTAACATTCATGGAACATTTATAAAATATTTGTCACGATGTTTTACATCCATAATTTAATCCGTTTATCTAACCCAGCATTCTATCGTCTTAATGCAGCGTATTAAAGGAAATGTGTTTGGATGTGACTAAAGGAAATGTGCACGATGATTTACATCAATAATATAATCTAATTCGATATCCGAAGTTAAAACACAGTATTCTATCGCTTTAAAACAACTTATTAAATTCTTTTTCTTACAACTTGTTACATTCTTTTGCGCGAAAGCAACATAATTGCTTTTAAGAGTGAAATGCTTGTTACTTTACTTTCCAAATTTAATTCTTTCGTTTTACTTTATACTGTCTCGAATCTTAATGAACTCAGCAAATTAAAACAGACGAGCAGCTTGTTTGAAAATTAATCACTTTTCTATCTCAAGATATTTAAATGTTTTCTTTAATTCGAAAGCCACTTTGAACACAATAATGCATTCTAATGAGATTTTTCGCCATTATTGTACTTCACAGACGCCTTATCAGGACTGGGTGACAAGGATATTCGTATTCGCTAAACAAAAAGTTTTGAATCCGAGCCAAATACTGATGGACGATTAAATTTTTAGACAAAACTTCCAGTTAGTGAGGAGTGCTACAGAAGAGAAAATGGCAAATGCATTTAAATTTTACTTTTATAGGAATAAATGTTTTTCTTGATAAAAGAATCTGGTTAATGTGGATTCATTTGCTAATTATTTTTAGTTTTTACACAAATATCTTTCCAGCTGCATTTTATGTTTAATTCTACTTTATAAATATTTAGCAAGATACAATTTCAGATATTTTGATATCATTTTGTGTGAATTTAACTTTATCTTCTAAATTGATACTTTTAATCCCAATTAATCCAGTCGAATTGTACATTGACATGTAAGAAATATATAATAATAATATTTATTACGTTAACTTACTCGATTGGATATCCAAAACATACCACTAAATCATTCACCCAGGTAACGGAACGGTTAAGAGGTCAGGAGACGGGAAAGTTGAAACATCGGTTATTCGTATTTAAATAAAAGGCAATTAATCTGAGAGGAAAAGTTTCAAAAAGGAGTGATAGATATGAAACACCTATGAATGACTCGTCGAACGTTAAGATATTTTGATGGGATCAGTAGTAAGTTTAAAAAATCATAAATTATGAAAAATATTTTTAATTTTTTTTAATTTGAGCGAATTTTTTGCAATCGCACTAAAGTACGCATTACAAAGGGAGGGATATCTGTTAACAATTTCAGATTCATAAAAGCATTTACGAACAATTTAACTCTTTCGAAGAAAACAGGATTGTCGAAAACTGCCAATAAAAACTTTTCTATCGGTCCGAAATCAAGAACGAAAAAAAATCCTATTCTAAAAGTACTGTTCTATAATTTCAAATTATATCTATATGGCCGGAATTTAAAAAAAAAGTGATGAATATTAAGTTTGAAGTTAACATTTTGTCTCTATTATTTAACTGAACGTTTTTTCCATCTCAGGAAATGTTTCTGATGTTCAACATTTCCTCTTCCACCAAAACTTAAAAATATTTTTCTAAATCTGTGATTTTTAAATTTACTCCTGATCTAATTAATATATCTTAATATTCGATGAGACATTTTACATGTTTTTTCAGGCTTCTTAATGACTATAACTTTTCCAACCCCCTGTAGCAACATCGCCTAGCAACAGTTAACATTCTAGGGTTGCACGTGGAATCTATCCCAACACTGCTACCGGAGTCAACATGCCTGGAAAATGACAATGCCTCACGGTGCAGGTGCGGCCTAACAAAAGAGTTTATTGACAGAGTCTCCAACGTGTCTGGGAGTGGACAATGCCATATTCTTAGGCGAATACAAAAGGTGAACTTTAGAAAGACGGGAGAGCAAAATTTACCTTTGTGGGAATAGCGATAACGAAAGAGGAATGCTGATCGGGAATTTTTGAAAGCTTTATTAAATGGAATGTCATTTGCCTCATGAACAGACCTTTGGCGAGATAAAAAAAAAGGCGAGTTTGATTTTTCTGGAGAGAAGATCGACTTTTGTTGCTCTGGGAACAGGAAACAGAGAGATCTCGTGAGGATTTTCGGGTCCGTACTTGCAGTTCTCCTAAGAGGGATTGCAAATTTTTTGTGTGTTTTGCGGACAGACCCTGACCTCGGGCCTGATCTTGCGGAATTCACGTGGAACTGCGGAAACCGTACTGATTTTTTCCAGCACACTGCAGGTTAGTTAGTCTCTAGATTTAATGCGGAGATACCTCAAGCAAGTTCAATTGGAACTGTTTCAAACCCGGCCCTGTTACGGACGTTCATTTATTTTTAAATTCTCTACCAAAATACATTACTTCTCCTCGAGGGTATTTCATTTTATTAATTGTGTATATAACTTTAATAGCCAAGAAAATGAATATTGCAAAATTTGTATAAATGTGATTGAGCTGCAAATACATTTCTGAAAGACAACAATTTGTCTGCATTTGCCTCCATCTTGCTCAGCCACGGTCGTGACGTTACACCCCCTTTTATATCAAAATACAATTCGAATGAATTAATTGGGATTAAAAGTACCAATTTAGAAAATAAATCACACAAAATGACATAATAATATCTAAAATTGTATCTCTCCCCTCTATTTCAACATTTTCTCCCTCTTCTTTTATCTGGGTGCATGAAAATGGTTGTATCTACGATTCCTCTTTAAGCCTGGAGGGTGTTTATATAACCGTATAAACTTATTAGATCGTCTCCCTTTCGGTGAATTAATAATATTATGGTTTCATACTTTGGATCCAAACCCAACAACTAAAGGTAATAAAAATTCTATTATGTAGTTTTTTTCCAACATTTTGATATTTTTGATTACAATTCGACTGGAATAAATGTTTCCATAGATTCAACTGGAGGCAACTGACCATAACTCTATAAATATGCATTCCTTCATCGATTCAATCATTAACTTTTACAAGGATCTAATTGATTCTATATTTTTCAATATCGGAAGGTCACATATTTGATATCTGATTCTACAAAAGATCGTATTAACAGACATATTCTCAGACGTGTTTCATGTTCAATCCATTGGAATCGGACCATTTCCTTCCGGTATGGAAGATTGCAGAGGAGATGCCAGTTTAAATGTTATCCTCTTCATCTTACGCATCGGTCAAGTTTCGTTTTCTAATGAGACAAAAATCATATTGTCGAAATTAAAACAACAAAATTTTAAAATTTGCACAGTTTAAAGGAAATGGATTTTAGCATCCCGTGAAATTTCATGACATTCGGTTGGATATTTTTGTCTTTGTAACGGTTTGTTTAATTCTTCTCTATGGAGGAAAGTGTAATACTCTGCGTAAAAGTTGATAATAATAAGCAAAACGTCATAAATTCTAGAAAATTTTACAAAATGGAGAAAACTGCCCAAGAATACGATTTTATGAATTTCACTAAAAATTGAGGAGTATTTTTCTATATCTTAACATTTCAAGTACTTTCCTAATAATATATACTTTGGAGGATAAATATAATTGCTTGTCAACAGGGTTAAAGTGAAAGTACATCCATCATTAATAAAATATAAAGGCTTTATGAGTATTCTTTAAAACAATTTCTAAGACAGAAATAGCCACAATTCTCACAAAAAAAAGGGAAATCAGTTTATAGAAATTCTCTTCATGGAAGCATTCCAAACAATATCTTGTAGTAAAATAATAAATTTAAAATATTTCTGAAAGTTCAAATAATATAGTGAAAACTGGGTGTTCGTCTGTGTCTCAAATTATTTGTATTCTCGTGGTAGAAAACCAAACTGGCTTATTGGGCGTCTTTCAAATCAGCACTTATGCAGCTTAAAATGCAGCGTTAATCTACAAATCCAATCAGATGGGATTATTTTTTAAAAAAATGGAATAAAAAAATGAGCAAGAATTTAAAAATGCGTCACTTCTAAACAGATTGGTTAGTTCGGAATTTTATTACAGTCGGACCTCTATTTAACGAACCTCTGTTTTGCGAATTTCTCTATTTTGCGAACTTTTTCTTGGAACCATTTTGCGAATTTCTTCGTAAAATAACCTCCAAATAGCGAAGTGCATTCCCTATTTAACGAACTTTTTCTTGTGATCCAAAATTTTTTTCTCTCCCTATTTCTCAAAATATTTCTGAACATTTCAAACTTATTCTTTCTTTCAACACATTTTATGGTGATCAATGACCTTGAAGCTGGAAAATATCAAAGCGAAAGTGTTTGAGCATCAAAGAAAAAAATTTAATTCATGAGGTGGATAAAGGCGTGTAAAAAAGGATATTGCCTTAAAATTTGATATTCCTCCAAACAGCTTATCAACCATAATAAAAAAATCGTGATAAGATACAAAATTATGATTCATCGAATTCTTGTTCAAAACGTTTAAAAGCACGTGTCTACGAAGATGTGGATGAGGCAGTTTTGAAGTGGACAGTGTGAAAAATAAAAACAATACAGTAATGAATTGCGATGAAGACGAAGATGATGAAGATGGAAATGATCATGATGCAGAAATCAACAAACCTTCGTATGATGAAATGCTAAAATTCATTAATTTTAATATAAAATTATTTTTTTAATTGAAAATACAGTGTATTCCCGGACAATGGTTTATTTTATTCTTGTTTTCCTTGCGGATTTCTTTTTGATGGGTAAAATATATAAAACAAATAGATATTAGTTTACAAAATAAAGGTGTGATTAAATACTTTTTTAATAATATTTAGTGTTTATGAATTTAAAATCTGTTTTGAGTAGTTTAAAGTATTTTAAAAGGTGAATCTCTATTTAACGAATTTTCCATATAACGAACTTTTTTTCGGGATTTAGCGACTTCGTTAAATAGAGGTCCGACTGTATATAATAAGTAGAATCAACTATGAAATCTGGTATTAACAGTCACTTCCATTATTATTCTAAATTGTTTGTTCATTCTGAGTTTTATATCATTCTGCACTACAAGAATACAAAACATGGGTGACCATCTTTACCTCTTTACTTTATCATATTATTAATTTTAATTTTAGCAGAATGATTTGGAACCTAAACTGGGCATGACTTTGAATATATTAAGAATAAATTAATGTGAAAATTCGTACTACCTAAGGTAAGCAAACTCTGGCTTTATTTTTTCTTGCAAGGAATACTTTTAAGAGATTAGCAGTTTTTTTTCTTTATCTTGGAAGGAAGGCTCTGTCCAGTTATTCAAGGTGAAGGCTATAATTTGTTATGACTACAAGATATATACAGTTTAATGCGTGTCTGAAGTCGTTATCACTATCTTAGTGACAATGAAAACGCTATTCCGTGTGGTTATATCCTCTTCATGGGCAGTAAAACATCAATATTTTGATTTATTGGAACCATAAAGTATTAGTTTGCACTCTTTCGTATCTGAAAGAGGTTGAAATGCTTTGTATCAAAGATTCCCTAACTGAATACAACTAACAGTTTTATCTGTAAAAAATTAATAATTAATCTGCAGTAAATTTTTGATTATGAAGAGATCAGTGTTATCAGTAAGCTTAGAACAGTGTCTTGTAGCTGAAATCTCTAAAAAAGAAAAAAAATGGGAGGGAATGTAGAATTTCTGTCACGTTACGTCAAAATTAAATTTAAAAATAATTTGCATGGCATTTTAAGCATTTCAGTAATGTGTTTTAGTAAACAATTTATGGTGGCATCGTATTAAGAGGGTCAAATGAAATTAAAACCTTGAAAAAAAATGTTTTTTTTTAAAATGGAGATGGCCAGTTTTGCAGTTACACGACACAATTACGAAATTTTTGTCATAACTACTCTTATAAGAAGAAACGCACGCTTAGTTAGAATATTTAATTTTAATCTGTATTTTATTTTGTAGCAGAAAAGTGCTGCGAACTCCCCGATTTCTGCAAACTAAATGAGTATAAAATTAAATTCATCTTTCTTTTGAATTTCTGCCTAATAAGACGATTATATTTGATTACATAATTAAATTGTCATCTCGTTTCATAAACTTGATTAAAATTTTTATGGTTTTGTTTTACTTAAGAACAGATATTTTTCATGTAAATAAATTTAATAAAAACGATTTGTAGAGATACATTTTTTGGTGTACTAAAAAGCAGAATTTTTTCTTTTTAAATATTTCTTATTCTTAGCTACTACTACTTTTTCTACGTCAGTCTTTACTTTATAATTTATTACTATGAATCTTAGAATTTTGAAATCAATCCACTCGTGTGGAAACATAATTTATTTAAATTACTGATTATCCATTGACTAAAAATTAAGTTCTGAAAATATTAAATTATTGTATTGTCATCAGTGGTATAGTGGAAACGGAATGCACCGGAACGCCGTTCCGACACTGTTCTCGAATTTTTCAACCCACCGGAGCGGCATTCCAGCACTGCCTTTTTTTAACGAAAAATAAAGGAGTCTAGTTACATTAACGTACCGTTTTGAAGTAATACGAGGGCTCTCAGAAACACATCTCAGAAACTATTAAAGCTAGAAAATAAATAAAAGCATGCATTGGTTGGGAACTTTACGATCATTAATTTGTTGTATTTAATATAATTTGAAAATCAAATAGTTTTTGAGATATTAAAAAAAAACTGAAAAAAGGGGGATAAAAAATCCAAGATGACTGCAAATTTTGAAATCCATTATCTCGGAAACTATTAAAGCTAAAACAAAAATAAAAGCATGCGTTTGTAGATAATTTTACGCTCTTTAATTTACTTATTACATGTTATTTGAAAATTGAATAGATTTCGAGATATTCAAGAGGAACTAAAAAGGGAGATGAAATCCAAGATGGCTGCAATCTTTGAGACCCATTATCTGGGAAACTATTAAAGCTGGAAGAAAATTAAAAGTATTTATTTGTAGGTAATTTCAATCTCTTAAATTCGTTATATCAATTGTAATTTGAAAACTGAATATTTTTCGAGATATTCAGGAAAAACTAAAAAAAAAGTTTATGAAATCCAAGATGGCACCGCGAACTCACCCTCCAGGACCGGGAACTTTTAGTACGTTCATAATAAGCCCCTCAGGAACATGTGTACCAATTTTCTAAACTATATGAGTTAATGTTTTTCATCCCCATTTTGAACTTTCGTTGACGACTATATGAACAGAGAATCGTGTTCCTTGTAGTAGTTAAATTAGATTATACTTCTTGAGATGAAAATCTACAGTATAATCACACTCAAATGTGGAGGAAGAACCGGCATTTGGCTACAT
>BGPR01010710.1:0-51402 GCA_013235015.1 Araneus ventricosus
AAGAAAGATTCTCCTACTAAAACAAAAAGTATCTCTAATGCAGAAAAAATTTCGAAATTTTATACCTCGTCTCGTGAAGTTCATGCTTCCATAACAAAATATCTGGAATATGCAACAGTTATCTGTGATGAAACCAAATTGACTCCTTTGGCTGCCTCTGCGGCTTTGTCTATGTCTTTTCCCCCTTTAGGAGAGAAAAGGGTTTTACAATCTCGGGCATCTGATGCTGATGCCGAGATGAGCTCCTCCTCTGCATCGTTAGGAGAAACATTAGAATACAATATGTCTGAGGACTTGGAGGACTCGCCTGCAGTTACCAGTCCTCCACCCTCTTCCAAACCTGAAAGAGCAAACAAATACAAAAACGCGGGTAGCATTATTGCTTCTCTGTTTTGTACACTGTTTGCTTTTTTTAAAGAATATTTTGAAAACAAATGACCTGCGCTGAATTGTTCTCTTTTAACTAACTTACTTAGTTGTTAAATTTTTTAAGCATTTTATTTATTCGTCCTTGGAATTTTATTTTGTCTTTGCGCACCATGTGATATTTTGAACATATTTTACATCTGATATATTTTAAACTATGTATTTTATCTTTTTTCACCGCTCCGCTATCCATTTTTGGCAACATGACTTTATCTTTTCATATGCAACTATGAATTTCATATTTATTTTAGAATTCCACCTACCGCTTTTAATATCACGCCATATATTTTATCACCATGATCGTGCTTATCTACCATACGTTTGGCGCAGTTTAGCCAAAAATGATTCTTGCGCTATTAAACCTCATACAACCAACCATTAAGGGAAAATGATAAGTTTAAGCAGCCTCTACCATACATGACTAATGATGAAAAAGTTCAATTTCTTGACAATTTCTTAAATTGGTTAGAAAGATGGGAAAATATGGGCTGTAAAACTGGTGGATTATGAAAAGAAACACATGCTACCCTGAAAGTAACCACTAATGCTATAACGGAAATAGCTGTATACTGTAATGAGAATTTTGGATTAAATTTTATTTTGCCAGGCAAATTTCAAACAGATAATTTAGAAAGTAGGTTTGGTCTGTATGGACAAATGTCTGGTAGCAATTATCATATATCTATAAGGCAGCTGTTTGAAACGAAAAAAAAGATTAGGTTACGTTCTTTATTTAAACTATTTATATCTTCCAAAACTTTTGGCCCAAATTTTAATTATGAATACTGATTTACAAGATTTTGGTGATGTAGATGAAGGAAGTGTGGTTCTTTCATTTTGGCCAAGCATTCATGTCGATGATGAGGATATAGAAGGAGTTAGAGAGGTTTTAAGTCCATTAACCTACATAGCAGGATATTGCGTGTTTATTGTTGTTAAAAAATTAAAATGTGATGCCTGCAAAAGTAATTTAACGGTAGATAAGACGATTGAAATTGATGAAAATTATGGCCTTATTTTTAAATTAGACAGGGGACAACTTCTTTGCCCTACCCCAAATGCAGTTAATGCTATTGTGCATAATTATAATATTATTAAAATACTTCGTTTTGATTTTGAAGATGACTTTATTACATCTGAAAATCCACGAAAAATTGCCTTAAAACTATCTGAAAATTACTTAAATTCTGAAAACTTATTTGAACATGATTGTGATAATAAATTTAGTCATGAAAAAATTCTTAAAATGTTACTATGGTCGTCTGCAAATATAGTTTTAAATAATTACTGTAAAGAAAAAAATAATCAGTCAAGGAAACAAACTGCAAAACAAAAAAATCGTAAACTTCAAACTCTGTAAATTAATGCTTTTTTTTAAATTAAAATATTGGGCATTGTAATAAAAAGAATTTCATTTATATTTACTTAACTTATTATTATTATTAATAGAAATTTTTTGTTTTAGATCTTAGTTTTAAAATCACAATAAAGGAATTAAAATTCCCAATGGTTTTGTTTGAGAGATTGTCCATGGTTTCAGTGGCTCTCTTTTAAACAGAACTTTTAGGATTAATTCCCGAGACAACAATATGATAATTGTGGACAATTCACACATACAGCATCTCATAAGCAGTAAACATGTCTACCAGGTAAGCAACTGCAGTATATAGCTTTTATGTGAATTTTTCTTTTATACAAAAGATAGGTGCAGTTACATATTCTGCTTTTCATATGCTATTGCTGCTGAATGGAATGCCCCAATGGTCTATAGCTTAAGCGATAGACCAGCCAAATCTGGCTTTCACTGAGTTGTAGACTTTTAGGACTAACTGAGTTATGTGTGGCATTTCACAGGTTTCTGGCTTTCTGTGAGGTTAGTAAATTTGTATTCACTTATTTATAACCTGTAAAATCGTGTGATGTATGTATAAGAAATAGCAAAGACAGTACAAAGTTATTGAGTTTAACTTATTGAAAATACCTCTTTGTAAACTATATTTAAATTTTTTTTCTCAAAAATTTTTAAGTAAACAATGTGTTTTAAAATAAATTGAATATGTTGTTTTAAAACATATCGAAAGAGGATAGGTAAAATTTCCTATCCACTGATACCTTATTCATCACTGAAGGCTTTGTATTAGCGGGAAAAAACGGGATGTTGATAGCAGAGATATTTGTAGAAGGACTGTCTATAGTAAAATCATTGGAGCACAGAAAAATAAATTAGAATTTGCACTTTGTCCTGATCCTATATTTATTTTGAAAATTGGGTTATGTTCCGTTTTTTTTAAGCACGGGGCTAATATATAAACACTTACGTAATTTGTCTTGGGGGGGTCTTTTCTTTTATTTGATTTTGACTTTTAATGACCAATTGAAGACTAAAAGTGGTAAACTTTGTAAGTGCCGCAAGGCAAAATGTTGGGAAATAGTGATAATCTGCTTTTGCACATATCTGGCACTTACATCGTTTACTACGTACACTCAACATCAACTTGAGACCTCTTTCGGTACCTACCCGACATAATCCTTTTTTCCTATCAGTACCACATTATAGTGAATCACTTTTATAATTACGATACATACCTATCTACTACCTTTTCCGTCTTAAATTAACCAAGTGACTTTCTTTTTCCTTATTTCTTTACAAACAGTGCTCTCTCATTGTATTCGCTTTTTGTATTTATTTATTTTTTTTCCAGACTAAAAATAAAAGTAATGAGGTGACCACAAATAAATGCCAATTTCAAAATATTGTTTTTAATAAAAAGAAAATAGTGAGTTGTTAACGAAACCTAATAAACTTGAGTAGGTACATATAAATTAGTAGGGGCAGTAGAGTTTTAGAGTAATACTGAATAAAAGAAAGTACACAGGTAGGTAATAATCGTTAACAAAGAAGTAATAATAATGTTCAGAACATATTTTGTGGGAAGTTTACCTACATTTTTAACCATCATCTTCATCGAAATTGCCAGTATCCATCTCAATGTCCCCACACAGGTCATGGTAGAAGTCACGATGTTTTTGCTCCTTCAAGTAGTCGCAGAGGTTGAGCAGGTCTTTCTTCTTCTCCACACTTATGCCATTCTTTGTGGGTAAACGAGGGAATTTGAGTAGGGGAGGAAGTTTTGAATGATTTTTGTTTTTCTTGAAAACTTTGTGAGTAGAGAATGGTAAAAGATCACTGAAATCCTCTTTGTGACTTATCTCGTTCGGATTTGATTTTGAAACACGAATCTGTGACAATTTGGAGATTCCCAATTTTGTTGTGCTTATATACCCATCCGCAATAGCTGCAAAATCAAAGAAGTCCTCGTTTTCCATGTGAACGGCTTAGAAGGCCGTGAACTTGTGATTACGTCATCTAAATCTGATGGAACCATTGCCTTGCTGTTTCTTTTTCTCTTTTCAATTAGACCGAAGTCACGATCACATGGCATGAAACTATGACCACTTACAAAAAATTTTATTGTTATCTCATCAAGAAAGTTTTTTACTACGAGATATATCAAAACAATCAAGATCATTCTATTTTTGTTTTGGCACGCGCAGTTATCGGCCCATAAAATCACTCGACGGGTTGTTACTTTCGTGGTCATAATCTTGAAAAGACAAGAAGCTACCTCATTTCCTCCACGACCAGCTATATCTTCATGCCACATGTTCATATGTCTTTCATTATTAGTCGAATCATGTATACACAGATTATAGCAAGAAAGCTGCCTTGAATAGAACATTCGTGAGTGTGTTAGGGTGGGAACAAAAAGCACCTTGCTGTAAGTCCATAGCAAAGACTGTTACACTGCTTCCTGGCATCTGAGAACGGATTGTATCCCCTCTCATAATATCTTGGGCCTCATCACTTTTAAGGATGTGAAGCTGTAGTTGAGTCTCAGCTATCCGTTTTTCCGCTGGGGAAGCACTTATGGAAACAGAAACATTCAACTTGTCGCATTTATTACAAGTGTCAGTGCGAGGGCGGGCGAATTTCAATTTCGGAAAATCTTCCTTTAAGACAGATACGTAGTACGCTCGTGTGACATTCGATTGTGGATACTGCTTTTTGAATGCCGTGTATAGTCGAGAACGATTGAGATCAGGGCTCAGATACTCTTTCTTTGATTTTTTTCTTGAGTAGTGACTAACCTCACGAGGGAATGACAAAATATGACATCGAACAAGGTTCCTATCATCATCACTGTACTATTTTTATGAGCATTGCATCCTGGTACTTTTCCTCGTCTATCTTCATACACGAGTTTTCCTTAATTTTTGAGGTGCTGCAAAGTTTGAAGACGCCTAGCTGACAAACCAAAAATGTTTTTGAACGTATTGCTACAAACTTGGGCATGCTGAACTCTCCCATTGGATACTGTATAGTACACAGTAATCTTACGTCTGCTTTCAGAAGGGTCAGCATATTTTTACAAAAAATCAGTGGTTATTAAAAGTAATTGATATTTAGAAATGGTTTGCACACATTCTTTGAAAGCTGAAAAAAAAAATAAATAGAACTATTTATAGCATTTATTTTCTTTCATTACAGAAATCCTGAAGATGAAAGTATTAGCATGAAAAAAACCTACAAAAACTTAAAATTTTATAAACAAGGACTTGATGTTTGTGCTCAGAATATAGCAAACTTATGAGTGGAAATTTATAAAAATGCGTAAATTCAATATTTAAAATATAAATATGACACTGTGCAAAACTTTTAGAGCATTCAACCACTGAAATATAATGTAAAATTTTACATGTAAGACAATAGGATAATTTAAAAAATAGATTGTGTATGGTAGATCTGAAAACATGGAGCAGCGCATAAACCAACAATGCAAACTTCACATTCAAACCGTGTTCCCCTTCGTACCCTTTTTGCATTTGTTTTTGAGCAGCACACGGCGCATTTTCTGGCAGAGTACTTTTTGTTTTCTGTCGAAGTAACTAAAAATGGAAAATCTCTTCCCGTCAATCTCGCTACGTTTTCGATACTCTTAGGGACTTTACTTGAGGGTAAACCTCTACCTTCTTCACATAATCTTTCGATCAATTTCATTCTAAAAGCTACATGCTTTAGATCTCCTCCATTTTTCTTATAGAGCACAAAAGCACTCCATACAGCCTGGTCAAGTAAATGTCGAAATATTTTTTGTAGTATTTTCTTTGTCTGCTTTTGGTTGAAGATATGATAAGCACTGATAAGACTTATCAACTCCTCCCATTGATCTAATATAATGTACTACTACCTTAGGCTTTTGTTTGGTTGTTGATTTTCTTGATTCAACACTAATTCAGCATTATGAATGGTACTTAGCGTTGTTAAAGTTTTCTTATCTCTCCACTGAAGAACCATAATTTTACCCTTTTGAAATGCTTTTATTTCTCCCTTTTTCAATTTCATTGTCTTAAATTCCGCAGGCAGCCCCTTTCTGTTTCCACTAACAGTTCCTATGACATCTGTCTTATATTTAAGAAGAATTTCAGCCACTTCTGGAGAAGTGTAAAAATTGTCTGTTGTTAGCAAATATCCATTATTTTTAAGTTCATGGATTAGAGTCGATACACATTTCGTGGATAATCCATAATGTTCGTATTCTTCCATGAAAATCGTTCCTTTACCAGTATATATTATGGAGTTCCAAATATAACCACTCTCCGATTGACAAAGTTGGAAGAATTTTAATCCAAATCTTGCCCTTTTCGTCGGAATATATTGTTTCCATCCAAGCAAGCCTTTCAAAGCAACCAAAGATTCGTCTAATGTCACAGATTGGTTAGGTGTATAAGCGGATTTAAATTTCTGAACCAGCATTTCATGAATATCAAAAATTTTTCTTAACTTTGGATTTGGATGCAATTTTTTTTATCAAATTTATCCGAATTCTCAAAATGCAGAAATTTCATTAACAAGCCATATCTTGCTCACTCATAATTTGTCCAAAAAAGGGAATGCTTAAAATCGGTCTTTTACTGCAATGCCATGCTTCTACAGATTTTGACACTATTCCTTGAAGTAAAAGTAAACCAAAGAATAAATTTAGGTCTTTGATGTCCGTATTTTTCCAATTTAATGCTCTTGATGATGGTGTCAGATCGGACTTGTTGAAAAAATCTTCCGCATATCTATTTGTTTCTTCCATGATGAAACTCATAATTTTCTCATAAAAAAATATGCTAAAAAACATCATTGGATCATCTGTTTTCCAAGCAAAATTTTTGTCGAGGGACTGATTCCAGGAGTTGAAGTAAATTGAAAATTTGGAGGAGCAGGTGTAGATGCTTGTATGTCAATAGGACACCAATTACGAGCTGCATTTAAAGTATCGTCAGATTCACTCTCCGATGAAGAATAATCATCTTAAGAAACTGAAATTAAATCCTCGCAGTCAGAATAGTCCAAACTGGAATCCATGCCAAGTTCAATAGCCTTGTGATAAATATAATGTTAAAACACTTTTGTCGGAGTAATTCAACTGTAGATTTCACTAGTATATTAAAACGAATCAGAAAATGCTTTTTCACATTTTACTAAAGCAATCAGCACTTGTTCAAATAGGAAAATATTAATAAGGTCTACTCGAGTTCCCTGCGCAATGTTCTTCCCTCGAGTTGCTAAACCTTTCAAAAAGAAAATTTTTGACAAAAAAACTTAAGTACGTTTGGAATAAAATTTCTAAGAATAAGAATTAAGAAAGCTGCGCATACAAGTTCAACTGCCTTAGAGAAAGACGCCTCACAGAATGAAGGTTCTGTGTTCTCTGTAAAAATGTGTACTTTTATGACGAGAAACAACATTGGGTACTGAAATAGCCTCTAATGATTGCGCACTCTTCTAGCCATATGGTGAACATGTGATCTATTGATAGAAAAATGCATTCATTTGTGAAAAAGTTGTCTGAACTCAAAGTGTGACGGAATGTTGCAACCCTACACAAGGGGCCATCTATCTACTATTGTTGTTCCCCTCTATTGTTAAGATGTTTACTTTGTTTGTAGAGCCTACCTTGATGCCTTTGTTGGAACTGCACATACGACAGCAAAGCACACCGTTGAGAGACGACTATCACTGATTGATCACTTGTGTGAAAAAAAGAGGATTATTCTTAATTCTTTTCAACCTCCTTTCAAAATGGGAGATATATAGCTAAAACCATTGAAACAGATAAATGACATCAGTTCTAAGGAACATGACACATAACCTCTTCAAAAGAAAAGGAGATTCGGACATTTTGGCTCTAAGTACGCAGTGGTTAAACAATGAAACAAGTTGAATAATGTGAAATAAGTAACAAACTTCCCCTCTTATGTCTTTTATTTTCCGAATTTTGGGGGGGAAAAACAGTAAGCAGAAAAACGTTTTACTAAGCTTGAACTGGATGCCCAGTCTTATTTTTGTGGAATTGATTGAAAGGGAGGAAAATCTTTTTTCTTTGTGAAAGAAAAGTTTATTCGCGTATAAATCCATGAGAAAAGAAAATTGCAATTCCCACCCAAATTAGCTGTATTTTATTGGATATTAGAAAACTATTTTAGTGAATTGAATCACCAAAAAGCGAGAGGTTGCCTATGAAAATAAATTCTTAAAATCGTTTTTTAGAAGCGAAATCGTCACTCCTGAAAGGGATATACCAAAAATATGCGGAACAAAAAATTTGTGATTAAAAAAAACCTTTATATGCTCCCGACAAAACGTTCTATTTTTTCAAAAATGCACGTAAGTATTTTGCTCAGCAAGCAAAATCAATTATGAACGTTGTAAACGATTTGAAGCATTTTGTAATTTGGGGAAAATCACAAATATTTGTCTGATATATTATTTCATCAATAAAAATGTGTGTTTCGATTGCTATGAATGCTAAATGGACTTTCGAAAATATTTTGGGTCTCGAGTAACAACAGGTATATCAACAAATTTTACTGAAATTCGCACCAAGTCTATAAATAAAATAAGAAACTGATACTGTGGAAATATTTAAACATTAAAAAAGAAAATATTAATTTTGATCAAAAACTAGTTGCGTATGTACGCGGAATTTTTAACATATTTTCTTGTTTTATTGTTAAATTTAATTTAAAAATCTTATTTCGCATCTTCCTTGATTATTTCGGAAGAATTTTTTTTTTCAAATGTAATATATGGTGCTTTATCTACCATTGGCAAAAGGCTATTTTCTCAATATCTTAAAACTTTAAAAATGAAATCAAAAACACGAATCTTCTTGAAGCAGACAATTATACAAACTTTTTATTTAACTATTGGGGACAACAAATTCATTTTACATTCTCTAATTGAATGCAGAATTTGTATTATTATCGTATTATTAAGTACTAAAATTTTAAAAAAATTATAATATATTTTAATCAGAGGAATATACTAAATCTGTTAGTAAAAGTTTAATATTAAAAAAAACTGAAGTAAAATTCTTTGATTGAAAGCAGAAAGAATTATTGTTTCCGAAATGCATTTAGATGAGTGATATTTCTCGAAATCATTTATGAAAGAAATTTTCTCTATACTTTTTAAAAATAGGAATATGAAAAAATTCTACACTCTCTAAAAGCTTCAGACTGAAAGGGAATCGCTTTCAAATCGGAGAGTTCTTAGTTGAAAAGCAAAAGGTAGCAATTTCTCTAACCAGACTGATTTATGACTTTGAATGGCCCTGCCCCTCTTGTTCGGACGGGACGGAGGGGAGATTAACCCCTGGTGTTCTCCTGAACTTAACGGGGGAAGGAAAACTTACGCTGACCGGTTTTCACACCGCCCATGAGTTTGTCTTCGACAAATTTGCGTTCACCATTTAGCTAGACAGGAGCCGTTTTCAAAGCATTCAGCTGAAATATTTGAGCCGTTCAAATGGCTAGAGGGCTATGGTTTATCGGAGTTGTTGTTTTTTAAATTTGACATGAAGATAGAGTACAGAAATGATTTAAGGTAGACTCAAGGTATCCAAATGGTCTTACCGTCCTACCGAAGCATACGGAAAATCCGGTGGCCGGTCGAGCGAAAACTGTTCTAGCACAGAAACCGGGGGAGGAGCAAACAAAGCCACTTCTCAAGTGAGCGACCCGGCGCCAAACTATCCACAGGCACCCCAAGTACAAGGCCCAGACGCCAAAGGAAGGGCAGCCAGTAACCCACGATCAATCAAAAAAAAGAACAAAAAATGCACAAAAGAAGAAACGCGTTTTAAAGAAAATATAAATAAGATATCCCTGTGTTAGAAGAAGAAAAGGTACAAGAAACAACATCAAATAAAGTTTCAAAACAGAGAACATTTACGTCTAATATCGTCTTAATGTACCAAGGAAAAGCTAACCCAGAACCAATAATTTTTAGTCCAAAAAGTCTTAATGAACATCGCCGAAGTATCCGACGATGTTCGGGATACGGTTGGAACTAACTCCTATTATGTATTTTGAAGCACCAACTGAATTAATTTGTTGTAATGATGTCATTAATGTACATCCATATTAGATGGATAAAATAAAATACAAAATATTAATACAAAATACAATACTGTGAAATACAAATTCAATACGGACAACAAAATGAAAGAACAGACAAAACATTTTTCAAGAAACTGAAGACAACTCGACCCAGTTCCAAGACATTAAAAATCAATGGCGAACTAGAATTCAATCTCTAACACCAAAGTCCTCTCTACTACTCAAGATCATAAAGTGATCAAAAGAGTCGTCACCGATGTCTCAGGCGATGTTCGTGTGTCAGCCAGAACTAACTCCTATTTTAATTATTAATGGAGGAACTAAGATAATCAATTACCATAATGTACATCCATATTACTTGGTGAAGTAAGATTCAAAATACTAATACAAAGTGCACAATACCAATACAAATACAATACTATCAAATACAAATTCATTACAGACAACAAGATTAAAGAACAAGCAAAACATTTACTACACTTTATTTTCAAGAAAAAAAGAACTGAAGACAATTTATCGCAGTTCCATAACAATATAAATCAATGGCGAACAAGATTTCCATCTCTAACACCAAAGACATCTCTACCACGTAAGATCTTAAAGTGATCAAAAAGAGTCGTCACCGATATCTCAGGTGAAATTCGTGATCAGCCAGAACTAACTCCTATTTTAATAATTTATGAAAAAACCAAGATAATTAATTATCATAGTATTAAAAATGCAGTCTATTCTTAATTAGAACATATACAATATAAATCTTGAGCATCTGACCTTAAATACCGATTCCATACAAACATAAGTTTAAATAATTAAAATGTAGAACTGTTGCACTGCATAGTCTAAAGAAGAACAAAGACGACTCTTCCTTGATCTGTGGCCTCAAAGAGACCATGGCGTTCAAGGTTTCCATCTCTAATTCCTCCATTTCCATCATCTCACATAGTTAATATAACACTCGATAAATATGTTAAAAATAATGTCTATAATCTTTCAAATCCATTCCATATTTCCAACAATATTTAAATGACGATTAAAATTGGATCGATTGGAATAATTTAATAATTATCTAAATTGGGAGACATTGCCATGGTCTCAAGAAATATAATACATTATTAATCAGAATGTAATACATTAAAAATCAAAACAATTTAGCAAAAATTTTTAACAATTAACCAAGATTACATGTACAATACATAAAAGGTTAAAAGCTTACACAAGTGTAAAACAAAGTAAAGTACCCAAAAGAAAAAGAAAATAAAAAGATTAAGAAACAAAGTTATAAATGCACGAGGGAAAGTTCCAGGACATCCTAGATAATCATCTTGAGTCCAGTCTGAGCTGAATGACGATTTACAAGTTCTAAAATGCCCTTTGATAAAAAGTCTGGTGGGAAAAACTTTGATCTAATAGAATGGTACCTTGGGCAACCGAAAATATGCGATATATGCGTACCAGAGTCCGTACCACAAATGCAAAGGGGGGACTTCCCAAAAAATCTCTTCTGGTGTTGTCGGAAGCAACCGTGTGTAGTCAAAATTTGATTTAGGAAAAAATCACCATAACACTTCTTTGTATTTACAATTGGCATTAGGCCATATAAAAATCTAGAGTTGAGGGAAAACTCCCATCTCTTTTGCCATTTTGAGAGAGTGTCATATTTTAGGTTATAATTTAACCAAGATTTTGGAATACCTAAGACTTGTTCAATTTGGTTTTTCCTAGTAGCTTCTTTTGCAGCAACATCTGCTAGTTCATTCCCATAAGTTCCAATATGGGCCTTAACCCAATAAAATTTTACATATTTATATGCCGTAAAAGTTTTTTAATGTCGACAATAATTTTGGAGTAAGATCGGGGTGACTCCAACGCCTGGAAGACCGATTGGGAGTCTGTATAGATTCCAATTGTTTCATCTTCACGTGTTTTTTGTAGGGCTATAAAAATAGCATAGGCCTCAGCCAGAAAAACTGAAGCTTCATCGCTAAGCCGAATTTCACATTGCCAAAGGATGTTATCCCTCTGATCTAGACAAACCACACCGCTACCAACTCTGGCATCGAGCTTCGATCCATCTGTAAAGATATTTTTAGTGTCCTTAAGTGGGATATCACATGCCCTGCAGTAAAAAGGTAAGCAGTCCCAGGGTGGGAATTCAAATATATTAACATTATCAAAATCAGATGAAGAGTAATCCTTTGATCCAATTGTTACTTTGAGGCCTTTGTTAAACATTTGAAATTGCAAGTGAACTCTGTCAGCCAGTAGGTCCAGCGGTTCACATCCCGTTAGGATTTGCAGCGCTTCAGTAGAAACTGTGGTATAAGTTTTAGCGATTTTTAGTAAAGCAAGTCTGTATCTGTAAGAGTTTCTTATTGCATCTTGCTGTGCCATCGTACCAAATTTCAGCACCATATAATATTAGTTTCTCTATGGCCACTTTGTAAATTTCCTTAACAACAGGGGGGGGGGCAGCTCCCCATGTTGCCCTAGACAGACGATTGATCTTACTCTGTAAATTGATGACCTTTTGTTTAATTTCGTCAAAGTGGGAAAGCCAGTTAAGTCTGATATCAAATGAGATTCCTAAATATTTTAAGATCTTGACACATTTAACATTTTTACCGTTGATTTTTAGCCTAGGTATATGAGTAATTTCTCTCTTAATTGGAAAGACAATAAATTTGGATTTTGTAGGGTTTATAGCCAAACCAAAGTCTCTGGCCCAAGTCTCAATGACTCTAATGGGTGCTTCAAGATTACGGGTAAATTTATATGACGCTGTTTCAGCCGATAAGAGTAGAATATCGTCTACAAACATAGTGCAGTGGAGATATGGGTTTTATCCCCCAAAGCCTCAAATCTCCTAAGAAGTCTGTCCGCGATGGCAAGCCAGAGTACGGGACCAAGGGATGGGCCCTGCAGGATACCCTTAGAATAAAAGTATTCAATATTATTTTCTCTGTCTATAATTTTTCTTTCAGAAAGAAAATCTCTTATGATATTAATCAGATAAGGTGAGATCCCATCTTCAATCAAGCAGTCGATAATGTCTTCCCAATTGACTGAATTGAAAGCGTTGGACATGTGAAGTGACAACGCAAGAGGAACTAATTTAGAAGTCTTTGCATTTTTGACAAATTCAAGAAAGTGGTCCACCGTTTCCAACTCGTAGACAAGTCTTTGGGTAATGACCTTATCCAAGATCTTGCCGCAAGTGGGCAATAAACAAATCGGTCTGTAGGAAAACGATTGGCTCAGATCTTTACCTTCTTTGGGTATAAGTACCACTTTTGTCACTTTCCAGCATTTTGGAAAGATCCCTCTTTCAAAACATGTATTAAAAATATTTGTGAATCGAACCAGGTCAGTTAAGATCATCTCACCCACTACCCCGTGCGTCAGGCCATCAATACCCGGTGCTTTATTTGGGCTGATGTCTTTTAGAACCATTTTTAACTCCTCAGGAGAAACCGCTGGAAAGTCATCGCTAAAGGAGACAAAGCGTGGTTGCAGATGATCAAGTGGGGGGAAATGATAGAAAAGAATAGTTTGCATACTTTGTTTAAAGGTTGTGGTAAAATTCCCATCCGCCAATTCAATGCATTTCAGATCTCCAAGAAGATTAAAGTTGTCTTTAATAAGCCGATAAAATGAGTCGAAAGTGTTTTGTTTTGACGATACTTTTCAAAAAATTTCTGAATGAATTCTTCTTGGCCTCAAGGATTGACCTTGTATACTTTGTCAATTCTAATTTGTAAATTATCTGTCTTTTGGTTCGTAAAGCCATAACTCTGGTAGCTTGGAACCTGCGTCTGAGTGCACGAGTTTTACTACGTTGAATCTCCAAATCTATGTTCCACCAGATAGCATTTTTTTTAACTTTATTTTTAGATTTTCTTTTGGTCTTGGAACATATTTCTATTAAACCGTTTTGTATATATTCAATACTTTCTTCAAAATCAATGCTTTGCTCAGTGCATTTATCAAGGAATTTGCTAAGATACATTTTAAATTCAGAAAAGTCGATTTTGTCCAAGGACCATTTCGTTGTCCTAAAACTTCTCTCAGTTGAATCAGGTGACAGAAAAAAGTCTACGATCTGATGATCGCTAAACATAGTACGGTCATCTATTTTCCAATCCGAAATCCCGTTAATTCCAAAATTCTTAATAAGTAAAAGATCTATCCAGCTCCTGCCAGCATGTCCCACAAAAGATGCTAGGGAGTTATTTTAGGGAGTCATTTACGACGGTCAGATCAAACTGATTAATAAGGTTCATAAGTCTGTCACCTCTCTTATCCGAGTGAGTTGGTCCCCATATTGGGATTTAGCATTAAAATCTCCTAGAATAAGCGTTTTGACATCCTGGTTTTGAATCAGAACAGGAATCAAATTATCTAAGTCCTCCTCAAAATCATGAGAAGGAGGACAATAAATGGAGACAAGAAGCCATTCATTTTTGCCAAATGAGATTTTCAGAGCAGCAAGTTTCCTAGAGATCAAAACAGGAAGCACCAAAAAATTCGTATTTGAGATAATAAAGCCAGCCAATGGGCTGGAGGAATAAAAGTATTTTCTAAAGGAGGAAGAAAACTCAGTAACTTTATTCTCCCAAACATAGGGATCATTTACTAAGCAAAAATCGATTCCCAAACTAGTAATATCTTGTGAAAGTTGTAGGTTTCCCCAACGACAATGATTTAAATTAAGATGGGCCCCACGAAAGAAGCAACAAGCAGACTTACTGTCCATAGTTTGTTCTGGAGATCAAAAGATAAATTTCTTTGTCTCTAATTTTGCAATTATTTGAACGTGCAGAATGATCTGTGTCATAAGTCGTCTTAAACTTGGCCTTGTGCGAAGAGCAATTAATGCATTTTGGAGAGTCCTGGCATTCTCTCTCTTTATGCCCTTTAGTGCCACAGCATAGGCAAAGTCCACTCTCTTTGAACTCCTCACTCCTGCATCTCTCTGCTGTATGACCGTACTTGGCACAACGAAAGCATTTTAGAATTCTAAAGTTTTCTTTGAAGGTTAATCTACTCCAATTTAAATTAATTCTTGGTTTCTTAATTACCAAATTGAAAGCCTCAGGGTTCATTGACACCACCCAATTCTTTCGAAATCTACTTTTGTAACTAGTTCTGACAACAAGGTTAGCCTCTATCAATTCTTCGTTTTGACTTTTGAGTCCTTCAATAAATTCTTCTTTTGAAAGATCCTCATTAACGTTAAAAATGACAATACTAGGATCTTTCAATTTGGGTTTGGCGAAATCAAATTTCTCCCTAATCTCATCTCTTTTCTGGAATTCTAAGATCAGTTTATCAATATCTTCTGATGTTGGTGTATTTATGACAATTCCTCCCCTCCCAATGGGTTTCACATTATTGACTTTGACCTCAATTTGAGAAGGTATAATTTTAGATTGTATTATTTCCTTGGTTTGCTCAGAAGTAGAACCCTCTTCTCTTGGATAAATCATAACATTATGTTCCCTACGCTGTTTGGATCTCGAACGGGCCCTAGCTTTAGGGGGAGGACCAATTAGGGTAGAGACCACATCTGCAAAAGTTGGAACTCTGTCCCTTGTTTCAGTAGATAATCGACCCATTAGGTGGCGGCCTATCATGACTTGCTGCTGCATAACAATTTTCATAATTTCCTTAAGTGGGACTCTTATTTCAGCTTGCTTTGTACCAGTTGCTTTTGAAGAGGAGATGGCAGATTGAATCTCCATCTCCAACTCCATTGCTTTCTCAAGCAATCCCTGGATCTCAGGGGTTTCACCCTCAAACGGGTCATTCTGTTCATTCGTTTTAGGAAGATTTTGTGAATCAGCAGGCCTGGAAGTCAAAGATTCCACTCCCCCCGATTCTGATAAGTGTTCAGTCACGATAGTTTTGTCTGAAGTTTGTTTATCACTCATAATTGAAAACCAAAAAACAGAGAGAGCGATCCAAAGGACATCAATAAAGATCGCCGCCGATGTTCTTATGGTGTACAGAACTAACTCCAATTAGTGTTTTTTTTAATTAATCTAATTAATTAGTTGCAATAGTGTTGAGTGTATAATACTGTCAACAAAAGCATAATTTGCATAAAACCCCGAAATTCAGTCATATAATAGGGCCCAAGAGAAGTGAAGAGATTCAGGGTTACTGTCGTGCAAGCACAAGTCCGCAACTTCGTTGGCCTTCAACACAAATTAAATATTCAAGTGCAATTTAATCAAACAAGCAAATTTATATCAAGCAATCAATCAAGTTCTTCCGAACTGAAGAAGTAAAAGTAATCACATACCGATCCATTCAACTTGGCAGGAACGGCAAAAAGAATCAGTTCAATATTACTGACATGCGCACAAAGTCAAAATAATCCAAGATGGACGGCCAAAAGTGGGCGTCAACACAAAGTAGAAAACATACAAGTTCACAAAATCAAAACCAGACGGGATTTAAACAAAATTTCTTTACCAGGATGAAGTTCTATCACTCCCGAACAGATGAAAACAAACTTCAGAAACTGTAGATAGATAATAGCACCAAAATTTAAAACTTTCTCTCAAGACTCAAGGTATGCAAATTTTTTAAATTCACTTTAAATTTAAAAATTTAAATGAAATTTGAATTTAATTTAGTGAAAAAGGGACGTTTAAAATATAGCAAACAAATATAGAAAATATTTAAATAATCTGAAAAAAGGTGTCATTTACCTGGCATAATCGAACATAATGAAAAATCTAAAATCAGACAGATAAAGAGCTATTTAACACTTTACAGAGCGAAATCCTAAGGCTCACTGAAACGCGACTCGTGTGTCCGAGAGCCATTCTCCAACTTGAACCTCTGTGAACCAACCTAAGACAATGATTTATGGTTTTCGGGGTTCCAAACGATTCGACCTCCAAAGAAAATAAACCCATTTGCCGACTTCGAAATTTCGATTTTTGTGTGCTATAAACCGAAACTGTGTGAAACTGCAATGTGAGGATTTTCTCGGCGCAAGATATTCAAAATATCTTTTAGAAATGCAGTCGTCTTTATTGTTCTTCTAAAGCGCTTTTGTGTTGGAAGATTCTCAAAATGAAAGTGTTAATCTTGAAATTGTAAGGACAGGTGCCAAAGGTTAAAATTAGATTTATATATCAATTTTTAAACCAATACTGGGTGCTGAAATATGAAACACAAACAATTTACAATCTTCTGTACCTAAGAATGCACCTACCTTTACTGTCTATTGGCCGAAGATGCAGGCATAGCTGAAAACATTTAGTACACTTGCAAATTGTGAGATCAAATTAGAGAAATTAAAACAGAGTCAAAAATTTTAAATTTTTAAATTAGAAAATTACTGCCAACAAATTTTAGAAAAATAGAAAATAACAAAATTGAACTGATGCACATTGCCCATATTATATATTTTTTAAGCACAATATTTATCAAATTAATAAATGTAAAAGATGCCCTTTTACAATGGGCAGACTACATTGAATGGGCCACTACATTGAATCATCTCATAATATACTGAAATTTTTCTCTTCATCATTTTCGAATTTCACCAATAATTCTGTGATATTCTTGAATTAGTGGAGCACTTAAGTGATATTAACTGATCACTTGCATTCGATCTGAACTTGGAAAACCAAGTTTCCTTTCTACGAATTTTACTCGAAACACATACTTGAGCACACAGTTCGCAGCACTAAATTTTAAGATATCACGTCTAATTGTTGAACAACAGAGATGAAGCGACAGATACAGCAAGCCTTGTAATTATACACAGGAGATTAAGCTGTATTTTTTATGCGCACAAAAAATTCTAGCAGAACTTCCATCAAATTCACATACATAACGAAAAAACGATGATTACGAGTGGAAGGCTGTTCAGAAGTATAATTGGTGTACTGTAGTCCAGGATTTTTTCACGGAGAGTTGAGTAACTTGGTCCAATAAAAGTTCCTTCATTCTACCTTTTTTTTGGAAGCGTAAATCCACAGCCATTTCGCACAATCATTCTCGAGACGAACACAAAATGAATAATGAAAGCCATTTTATATTACAGATTGTTCTGGAAATGCGCCGGAGAACACACCATCACAATTGTTTCGCTTGCAGTTTTTTTTTTAAAGGAACACCAACGCAAAAATAATTTAGCTACAGATCCAAGAGGATTCAATATTTTTAATTAACGGATAAATAACTCAGGGGCAAGCCCCGAGAGGCCCAACGGCCATCGGGCCCGCAGCTTCAAAAAACACCAACCTCTCGTTTAGTCAAGCACAAAAAAAAAAAAAAAAAAAAAAAAAAAAAAAAAAAAAAATCACACAAAGGAAACTCGTCCGATCAGGCGACACTTACTTTTTACGCACAAATACATCCGCGAAACAAGATGGCGAGTAAATAGTCCCGTTGAATAAATTGGATTTATAATTTAATTAACTTGAAACATTAAATGAAAAGACATCAAAAGTTAAGACGATTAATATTTAAGTCGATTGATTACAAAGTAAATAATTAAAAAAATTTTAGATATTTAATAAAACTGTTAAAAATTACCGTTTAAATATTTAAAAATACTGATAAAACCGAAAATAGATGTAGATGCAGTTTTTGCAATCTAACGGAAAGGATTACTTCAAAGACTGTTCAATGATGAAGCTGAATGCGCAGTTTCCCCTAATGCTTCAGTCTATTGATTGTCATTTTCGAGTAAGCCTAATGTCAAGCATAATTCACGATACGTTTGATACTCAATTCCATTGACGGTTCGGAGGTCTTTGAAACTTGGTAATAACAATCAGTATTTCGGGAGTGCACAATGTAAACACGGCCAAGAGTGTCTTCAGATCGAATAACGTCATGTCCTTCTACAATTGCACGTTGCTTACACTGGCTAGAGCTTTTTTGATTTCTACCATGTATAAAATTTTGAAACATCGGCATACAACAATGCCTTTGCAAAGCTATCGATTTGGAGATGTTTTAGAATCCGGTCAATGCCGTGTTTAGTCGATTGGCTAGACGATATTGTAAATTGTCTTCGCTAAAATAATGCTCTGTCCGTTTTCCAAATGCATATTAAGATGTATGAGTGTGGGATGAAGTTCGTGGATGGGAAATCCAAAATTGCGCCAAGCCACTTCATTGTTCGAAATATAGCGACCTGCCTGGTACTCAGAAATTTCATCTATACAATTATTACTGAAATGAGGAGGAAAAGACACCTTGGTTGGAACCCTTCTGGTGGACATACTTGAAAATACGCTTAATAGATTTTACTGCGGTAAACATTCAATGTTGATGCCTTCATCAAATATCTTCAGAAATAAAGGATTGTATTGGACGATCCAGCAATTATCAGATTTCATTTTCACAGTTGTTGTTCGTCCACCGTCTTCAGGCTTCCTTTTGTCGGTACAGCGGATAGTCATGCGTTGAAAATTGCGTTTTCTTGATGAATTACCGTGGATACATTTTACAGCAGGTCCCTTCTTTCATGCATGGTGAAAACCTATTGAAAGTGCCGCACGGGCGATGGATCATATTTTTAAAGACGATGTCAGAAAGATTTCTGTCAATGCAAGGATTGGGAATTCCTGTAGAAATAATATCAATTTGGTTTGGTCTTAATTTGTTCGTTAGCCAGAAAAAATGTGTGAATGCGGAAGTCCGTTTTTGCCATTCGATGGAGTATAACCAATATTTAATAGAACCGAAAACTGACATTTTATCAACGCATTAATTAATTTGATGAGCTTCTGCCGAAAGATTCTTGCAACCAAATAATTTCGAACAGTTTTTGATCGGCCTTTAGTCACAGTTTGTGCCACCTCTTTGCAATTTGGATTGAAAGTGTATATGTGATGAATAGTGATGGTTTTCCTCCATGACGAACGTAAGTGATGGCATCTTGAGCATATTCTTGCATATTTCGTGGACAACCAGTAAACGTTGAGGTTAAAATTATCAATTTTCCATGATTAGCTGAGTCATTATCATTTGTAATTGCATCTTTTAAATGAATATATTCGTCAACAAGGAATTTTTACATTCATTTGGATGAATAATAATCACTCTGCCTCAATTTTTTCATACATGTCAACCAAATATTAATGTAAAAGTTGTCTGTAGTTCAGCAAACGGTTCTTTGTTAAATGATAGGCGTAGAACGACATTGCAGATACCATCTTGTTAATTTGATTTGATGTTCCCGGCTGAACTTGATTGTTATTATTTGCTTATCCATCCTCGCCAAGTGGAAACAAGGCGTATACTGTAAGGCATCATGTGAAATATATCTCTCGCAAATGTTTTTCAACTCGTTGTTGCGCATTTTCAAAACAATCTCACGTTTCCCAAAGTCATTTCCAGCAGTGATGATGGCAACTTCATTTAATGCCGGTTTGTTAAAGACACATTCGTGGCCTTCCTTTGGTTTCTTATCTGCTTTAATAACGATCTATTCTCATTTTGAATTTTCAAACGCAATTATTGTTTTCGTGCAACATCTTTTGAAAGGATCCAATTAACTTTTGGTGGTCCCGGGAATCAAAATACAAAGACGCCTCGCTTCCCCTTCTTCGTTTCCAAGGAAGTATATTTGGAGGAAGTGAAATAAGTGAACCGGCTCTGTAGTATACTTCAACTTGAATTCCAGAAGTTGCCATAAATCCTGTAGAGCCCAACACGGCAATAAAGTTCCAAATGAAATCATCTGAAAACTGTTATTGCATTTACGGATCAGGCTGAAAAATTATTTTGACTTTCTGTGATTACCTTCCATCAAACTCTTCATTGATTCTGGCAATTGAGGGAGTTCTGGTAAAGAAACCTTTCCGTTAGAACAGCACAATCCTGATGTCTCGTCTTCAAATTTGAGAGCAAAATGTGCATTTCGATTATATACTGCCAATGACTATGTATGGAAAATTGGGATAGTCTAAATTAGGATCATTATGAAAAGCTTCGTCCTTCAAATAAAGCCAGTTATTTATGTTAAAAAAGCCTTGTCTCACTCTTTCTAGTTGGTGTCTATTACATTGAGTATCAAATGTTTCAGCCAATATTCGATTCCGGTTTGCGAATGCATCCCAATAAATCCTTCGCTTTCGCTGCTCATTGATTTCAGTAGCTCTCGAGTTTAAAGTTCGTAAACGATCTGATGCTTGGTGTTCCTATCTTCAAAAAATTCATTATATGCAATTGCCCCGTAATCAGTTTCTTCAGCAGCTACATTCGCCCCTTCATTAACTCCTTGAATTCTGCCCAATTCATAGGTTTCCGATTTTTGTTCTTCGGCTTGCTTGTCCATCGACTGCTTTTTACGCATTGTGGCGAGACGTGCATGGTTAAATGCCTGTCTCTTTCTTGTACCGGGACTACTTTCAATGCATTGTGGTGAGATTAAATGTATTTCTCTTTCTTTTGGGTATTTATGAAATAAATAATTTAAGAACTTTAAGAAAAATCTATAGCTTTCTATGTCTTTTCTATAAACTCAATAAAACAATTTTTCGCCACTGCGTTTTGATTTGTTCGGGACTCAATAAAGTTGCATGTCCTTACACACCAATTAGGAGTATTTAAAAATTTATTAAAATTAAACGTGAAACATCGCATAATAATAAAACTACCGTCGTTGGATTACTGCACGTGCATAGTAAAATTTGTATATGTTACAAAATAAAAGCTGAAATAAATCTCTGTCTTGAAGTTAATGTCTAGACAGTTATCAAGTATCATGTGTGTTTTTGCCAGTGTTAATGAAACACGTGAATGAAGGATTTGATGAAGAAGTAAATTGGCTTGAATTTAATTTTATAATAGAAAGTATTGCTAGGAATTGCGTTTAAAGTAGCTTTGAAACGCTAATAACATTTAGAGAAAATCTTGACCGCACTGAAATTAGTATCACTTAAAAGATATTTTTTTGCTCTTCCAGACGGTATAAAAATAATGTTCATGAAATAAATATTTCAGACGTTGGACGTTTTTGCCAACAACAATTAGGCTTAAAAATGGCTAATTTTCGTTAATTAAATGTCTTCAGAATGAATTAATTCTGAAAGACCTCAGAATATCAAGTGTAAATTTCATGTAGCCACCGTTCGCCGTTTAGGAGTTCTTGTAACCGACTCACAGACAGACACAAGTATTTTTATTATTTATTTTATAGACATTTATATTTTAGACTAGATGATATACTCGGCGTTGCTCGGGATAAAAATATTTTTAAGTATTTATACTTATAAAAGGCAATGTTTGTGTCCGCGTGTATCTGTATATGTGTTCGCGATGTTCAGACGAATCCATCGCACTTACAGCCATGAAATTTGGCACATAGGTGGTCGTAATGGTGACTGAATGCACTTCGAAGCCGAAATTTTAAAATTTAATCTAGAAAATATTTTATTTAATGTTTTGTATTGTTTTGGGTCATTTTCGGCACGTTTACGGCTGTAATATCTTTTCTAAGGACAGTTGAAAAACAATCACTACACTATTGGATAGAGCAAACAATTTTCTTTCCAATGAAATTTGTTGTAAGCTTTAAACGTAATTTACTGAATTTTGAGAAATTAAAAAAAATAGTCAGTTTTGCCGACAAAATTTTGTTTTCGTATTTAAATTTATGCATCCCAGATTCTAATAACGTTATATATCATTTTTTGAGGCAATGAATGGAATTCCCCCCCCCCCCTGATTTAAAACAAGAACGGTTAAAATATCTTTTATGGTTGAATATTAATTTTTTTCCCTGAAATGTTAAAATATTTTCGCTCCATTTTTTTCCCTCCTTGATTCTTCGTTACCAAGGTCTCGGTGTTCTACTCCCAGCACGCATTTCGTCGAAACCACGTGACGTCATAAACCCTGCTTTCACCAAGATTTTGAAGTACGATCGCTCCGACAGATCATGGTTTTAATTTGTTTTTACACTTTTTGATAGTCGATGTAAAGGCTGATATCTTTAGTTTCAGAAAATATGTTCATCCTGCGTGTACTTTCGCTGAAACTGAAAAAAAAAAATGAAATACGGCCTCAAGGAGCTATTTACACAATGTGGCTTCAAAGTTTAAACCTGAAGCTGAAGATTGTAAGCTTTTTTTAAAAAAATTGTTGAAATTCAGGATGTCACGAGCAACGCCGTGAGGGTACTGCTAGTATATTATAATACAAGCTTAATAAAACAGTTTTTCGCAGGAGCGTCTGTCGATTTTCGTTCTACCACTCCCGTGTTACCTGACCCTACGGCCATCAGTTCAACTCCTCTTTTCCTGTTGTCTCTGGCCTTTGAACCATCTGGCAAGAATCTAGCAATCCTTGATACTCCATTTTTGATCCATCATTCATACGGCGACAATAGAAGCTCCTTCGCATGGTGGAGTTTATTGCAACTATCCGAAGTACCATTATCTTTGTGTTTGTGTGCCTGATCCGAAACACTCCAAATAGCGTTCCTTCCATTTCTGCTTAGGTTCTCTCCTTTCGGTAGTAACCGGACTCGATAACCTTGAATGAATTTACACGCTCATTGGGATCATTTAAAAATTCGCGAAAATTAAATGAAGCATCGCATTGAGAGAGTAAATAACAAACGTCATTGTGGATTTACTGTGCAAACAAATTGAAAGATGTACACACCACAAAATAAAAGCGGAAGCAAAAATTCTGCCTTTCTCTAAATAAAAATATAAAATCTTGGATTATATAAACATTCAAGGACAGCAATATTTTTTTCATGACTTTAACAGTGGCAAAAACATGACAATGAAAGATTTGATAAAACAATAAATTGGTTTGAATTTATTTATATTTATAGAAAGCATTGTTACAGATTGTGTTTGAAATGAATTTTGAAATGTTTATTAGAATTGGGGGGGGGGGAGAACTCATGCCGTTTAAATTCAGGTCAGTAAAAACAAATTTTTCTGCTTTAGTATATAAATCATCTTCGTGCTGTATACATTTCAGAAGTTATGAAGAAATTTGGGATAAAAAACACCGAAAATTGGCTAAATTTTTGTTATTTAACTAAATATTTGAAGAGGTAATAATTTTTGAAAATTTAAAAAAGCGCAATTGATCTATGAAATTAAACAAAACATCTCGCAGAGAGAATGATTAATCCAATTGCACAGTAATTGGATTGTTGTGCAACCATATTAAAAGAGGTATATTACGACATCATACCGGAAATGAAAAGTGTGCCTTGGAAAAAAAATGTCCAAAGAAAACAACAGTTTCTTATATTTACTTTCACAGTGGCAAATGCACGTGAATGAAGGATTTGATAAACAGTAAAATAGCTTGAATTAATTTTATAAGAATAGAAAGTATTGTTAGAAATTCCGTTAGAAAGTAGTAGTTCTGTGAACAGTAGACCTCGCACCCTCCGCAAATAATAAAAAAAAAAAATCTAAGATATGCTCTTCATCGCAATTTTTAAATTTTGAGTACCACTGTGCTTGAATTTTATCATTTGATTGGCGCAGTTTAACCAAGAATGACTCTTGCTCCAACAACCAACTGCTCTTCATCGCAGTCTTTAAAAGTTTTAGTCAATATTGTTATACATTCTGATGACATCATTGTTTGCAGACACACCGGACGACATAATTTGAATTTCGAGGAGGTACCTTCTTTGTTCCATGTATGAACTTTCTTACAAAAGTGTATTTGCAATCAATGTACAATATTACATATAAATATTACTTACAAATTTTATTTCCAAACAAATGCAGTAACTTATTAATATCCTTACACACACTTAAACTATCCTTAGCTTTAAAAAAATGTTGCTATTCTTATTTTTTTAAATGAACATTTTCTCCAGTTTAGCCATCTCTGTTCGTCTTCTACTCTCAGACCTAACAATTTCATCTGGCTGATGCTAGTCAGACAGTCAAGATTGAAGCCGAGATCAATAAGGACGTTTTATAGCTTTTTGGTTCGTGGAAAAGCCACGTAAGTACAACCGGGTGCCAACTCCTTATCACCTATATCAACCACGACCTTAGGCAGTGTTTGGCCTTGTAATTTGTGTATCGTGGTAGTCCAGGCAAGGATAAGAGGGAACTGGGTTCTGGTGCAGGATACGTTTCAAGACTTCCAAGACCTGGTTACTGCTGCAATGGAGACTGTATTGTTTTCCACAGGCTCCGTATAGTTGTCAAACTGAACACAAATTACAAGTGGTCTGTCACTGGGTGTAAATTCCATAATTGTCAGACTTTCTATTACAAAATAAATGGAGCGAGATCTTTAAGACATCACGTTTATTAGCACACGGACAAAACAACACTGATTACACACACAAAATTCTTAAACAGAGAGTTTTACAGCAGCGTCATCTCATCGCGATTTCAAATTGATACATCGATATTTAACACTTGGATGCATCACAATTTAATCGTGAACTTCTAAATTATACAGTCTTTTAATTGGCCTTCTTGAAGTACCATTAGCAACCTGGATTTCACAAGATGTAATTTTACCGTCTCTTCCAGGATACAAAGTTTTAATTCTACCCAATTTCCAATTACATCTTTTAACATTATCCTCTCTAATTAGTACAGCATCATTGATTTTAAATTGGCTAGAAGTTTTTGGTATTTTAGAAAACATAGCAGATCTTAATTCCAAAAGATACTCTTTATAGAACTTTTTCCAGAAATGGTCCAGCAATAATAATCTATGTTTCCATCTCTTAATCAGATCACACTTTTAAGATTTAGGAATAGCATTTGGTGAAGGTAAAACAGTTAATTCAGAGCCAGAAGTGAGATGGTGATAGAGGATCTAGTTCATTTACATTGCTTTACAAATAAGTAATTGGGCGTGAATTAATGACTGCCTCAATTTCAACTAATACAGTATACAATTCTTCATAAGTCAATGAAGATTTGCCCAAAATACGCTTTAAACAAGTTTTAACAGATCTTACTAACCTTTCCCAAAATCCTCCCCACCAGGGAGCACCTTCAGCAATGAATTTCCAAGTAATACCATTATTCACAATAAATCTAGAAACATTTTCATCTTTACGCAATCTATACAAATATTTCAATTCTTTATCAGCTCTTTTAAATGTTTTTGCATTATCAGAATATATAATCTTGCATACACCACGTCGTGAGATAAATCTACGAAAAGCCTGAATGCACTCTGCACTTAAACTAGATATTAATTCTAAATGTATTCCTCGAGTAACAGCAAGTAAACAAAACAATATACACTTTAGAGCCATCTCTTAACATTTTTGGTCCCGTGAAATCAATTCCACTTGCCTCAAAGGGCTGAGATTTTACAATACGATGAGGAGGACAGGAGAGCTGAAATTTCCTTACCTGGATAGGCATTAAATTTTTTACAAAATCTACAACCATACAATATTTATTTTATGAAACGTCTAGCTCTTAAAGTCCAGAATTTGTCTCTTGTTTGAATTCAAGTTTCACCACTATGAAGAACTCTTTCATGACTATTTAAAACAATAAGAAGAGAAGAATAATCATTAGGCAATATAATAGAATTCACTTCATCTACATGTAAAGAAGATTTAACTAACCTACTGTTAACTCTTAACAAACCCTTATCATCAATTTTAGGATTAAGACCATGCAATTTAGAGCTCTTATCTATACACTTGTTACATTTGATACTGTTGCGTCCTATCGATAGCTCTAATATGCGGGGTAACTATAAAATATAAGTAGCGGTGTAACTAAAATATAAAAGGCATGGATTGTAAGATGTTGAGTGCGGTGAGAACTGACGAAGTGATGATCCATACTATAGCGGTTTATTCTAATTCAGTGTTGTATCACATACCATGTCTAGATCAAATCTAGTTCTGGCGGGCTGTGTCCCCCGCAGTTACAAAATAGTAACCCTACTTCCTGGGGGTTGCCACATTTCGAGAGAACAGTACATAACATGCTGCCCCCGTTGAAATATCAATTTCAAAAAGGTACACATTTTCTCTTTTAACATGAAATACTAATGCAATCTAGCAAACAATAATAATGAAAATTACATACATAATTCTTAAAAAATATATTTAAGTAACTGCAATTATAGATGAAATAAACAGTAAAAATACAAGTAAAACATATTAAAAGTAATAATGAATTTCAGTTTCAATCAGTATCCAACACAGAATTAAAGAGAAGCTAAAGTAATATAAGTGAAATAAAATTTGCAAGATAGACATTTCAGAATTTAACTATACAAAAGAATATCGGCTTTCTAGCGGCAAGAGAGCAATTTTTGAAATGGATCTTTTATAGATGCCAGAACGGGTTTTAACATTTACTACTCTTACTACATTGTCTTTACCAAAGAATACATCGACAATTCTACCTAAATTCCACTTACAACATGGGAGGTTTTCTTCTTTTAGTAAAACCATATCATCAACTTTTAAGTTTTGTTTCTTTATCATCCATTTATTCCTCTGTTGTAACGTACTTAAATAATTGTTTTGCCACCTTTTCCGTATGACTTGTACCATTTTTGATGTTTTTTGCCATAAATTGAATCGATTGTTTTCAACATTTGTTAAATTAGGCTCAGTAATGGCAGTTATTGGCCGACCAATAAGAAAAAGTCCAGGTGTCAAAACCTCTAAATCATCCATGTCGCTAGACAAAGGAATAAGAGGACGGGAATTAAAAATTCCTTCAATCTGGTACAAGATAGTATAAATTTCTTCAAGGGTTAATTTGAGACTCCTACGACACGTTTTAAATGCTTTTCTTGATGTGGCAATTCTTGGTCCCATTCAAGTTCTTGCAGCCACAATTTTTGGAGAAAAACCTTTACTTTGACTATCACTGGCCGTAGAAAGCCTAAAGGATCAAACAGTTTGGCTATATCTGCCAAGACAGTTCGCTTAGTAGGAATACTTTTTGTTGGTGTTATAGTGAAATTGAAGCAATCTTGTTTTGGGTTCCATCTTAAGCCAAGTGTTTTAACTGTATCTTTGTCAGAATCGCCGAACTGATAGCCTTGATCTTCAGTAGGGACGTTTTCTAAGAGCATTTCATTATTTGCACACCGTTTGTGCAACTCCATCCCACCAGCTTTTAGTAGAGAAATTAGTTCCTGCTGCAGTTTTAAAGCTGACGAAACATTGTCTGCACCAGACAGAGCATCATCAACATAAAAATCTTTCAAATCTAGAGCATACGTTAACGGAAATTTCTTTCTTTCGTCGGTAGCTAATTGATTTAGCACTCGAGTGGCTAAGTAGAGAGCAGATTTGGTGCCGTACGTAACTGTAAGGAGCTTATAAAGGGAAGGTTCCTCACAGCTTCTGTTTTTCCGAAGAATACATTGAAAATTACACTGATCAGGATTGACCCAAATCTGCCTATCCATCTTTTTGACATCAGCGGTGAATACAACTTTATACGTTCGAAATCTTAATAAGATGGAAAACAAATAATCTTGAACAACACCTCCTTTCAGTAAATAGTTATTCAAAAGGTACACCGGAAGTAGATGCAGCAGAGGCGTCGAAGACTACACGTAACTTTGTTGTGCTACTATCAGCTCTGTAAACACCGTGATGAGGCTTTACATATTTTACATTGTCGCTATTTTCTATTTTTTGCATATGCCCCAATTCTTCATATTCCTTCATGAAATTACAATAGAGATTTGCCATACTCTTGAAACAAACATACTCGAATCGTTATTTAAGCGTTTCCACAAGCTATCTTATCTTTTTTCTTTCAATTTGGATGGAATTTCCTAATTGTATATTTTCCTTTAGAGAGCGACTGGCAATATATTTATCATCGTTACCCTACGATAGGTTTGCATAAAATGAGTTTTGCATTCTAATTCTTCTTTACTTTTAGATGCAGGTATGTCTGTAATATTTTCAACTTCCCAGAATTTCTTATCCAAATTCTCAACTTGCGAAAATAAAGCACAGTGTTGTACTTCTTGTTTACTTTCAACCGTTTCGCTTAGTATATGTCCAAACACAGTTTCTTGTAGAATTAACGAATTATTTAAGCACAGACTGTTTCCTTTTAAAATGCTAAAGAATAATTCCGCCCCGATCAATAAGTCTACTTTAGCGGGCGAGAAGAAATTTGAATCTGCTAATTTGACATATGATGGAATTTTTATTTCTTCTAAATCAATGGATGTTGACGGCATTAGATCAGTAATTTTTGGAATCACTAAAAAGTCCAGAGTTGCAGAAAATGAACCATCAGAGTTCAAAATAGTTAAGTACTTTTTCTTTTTACATTGAAAGCAGTATCGGAAATCCCTGAAACTGGGATGTTTATTTTTTCTTTCTTTAAACCAAGAGTACTGGCGAAATCCGAAGCCATTAGATTACACATGCTCCCCGAACCCAGGAGAGCCCTGCCTTTTCTTACAGCTCCAGAATGATCCAAAGACTGTTTCACCTTAATATTTCCATCTGGACAGAGATATGCTCTGAGCAGTTCGGAATATGAAAGATGAATTTTAATCTATTGACTATCAAGGCGTGTAAGTTAGCACAAGCTAAATACTTTGCACAAGAATATGTCATGCTGAAAGGGAAAGGGGGTTAGTACATGAAAAGACACTTTAACATAAAAGAAATGCAAAATTTACAAATAAGAAAAATATATACAATAATATACAACAGCAGTCACCACAGATCACCAGAGTGTATGATAATAGTTCAGTGAGACCACTGGGACCTGCCACAGGAGAAGAGGAAGCAACAGGAACATTCTCTCGTGACACCAAAGACTCCACTGGAAGGACAATGTCTGTAGCATTTCCAGGTGGAGGAGGACTGTTTATTGGCACCGCAAGAGGGTCATCTTGTGACAGCGGTTCTTGCGGGCGATATGCAGGGTTGTTGACGATCGCCGACTCATCAAACTGGCGATGACCAGTTATGTGCTCGACATATATGTCGCGTGCCCATCGGAAATTGTCGCTTACACACAACTGGCTCATCTTTTTCAGATATGATTTGGCCATTATTTTGCCAAGGAATTTATCGTTAGCAGGATCCCAGGCCCCGAGGGCGCCAACCACAATCGGCACTATCTCCACTGCAGCAGCTTGAGGTAGTAAATGGTCAATGAGGACCTGGTATTTGTGGATTTTTTCCTGTTTGGCCTTTTCGAAGCCATCGAGCCGGTTCTCGAAAGGACATGTTATATCAACAATGTAAATTTTATTGTTGAGCTTTAGAACAATGTCCGGACGTAGGTTAATGGATTTTACAATACGTTGGTTAACTGAAAGGATCTTAGCAGTGCTGTTTCTGGCAGCAACAAGCACCCTATTTTGGATCCCGTCGTGGCGAAGTTGCCACGCCCTGGAGTGGGCCTCGCATGATTTATTACGTGAGGCAGGGTCTCCAGGTCGGCCTTGTTGCACCGACGGCACCTTTTATTTGGATGGTAACCCATTGAATGGCAAGAGATTGAGACGGGCACGATGTATGAACCTATACTCAGAGAATCTGAGATATTTTCCATTTGCGATGAAATGCGAACTTGCTGGTGACAGCGCAACACATTGCATCGCCTTCCCCTGATCTGGCTTCGAAGTGAGCGCCAGAGCTCGGTCCTGCCTGAGCCTATTCCTAATAGTGAATAAAATTTTGCGCCTAGACGATGACTTTAAAACGAGGTCTTGATATTTCAGTTGTGGAAGGCCATCGTTGAATTGCCATTCGATTTTTTGTCGCCGAAAGGCGACGCGGGCAGTGGTCCAAATATTGGAATAGAGGTTCGAGTGGGGCCGGTCATCCTCGTCAATCTCTAAATTTCCTGACATGAAGTCAGGTAAATCTTCATCAGTTGAGTTTGACTTCTGTATCATCTCTACAGTGTTGCGAAGATTCTGTAGGGCAAGGACAGCCACTAATCAACAGAGGAGGTAAGGAGCTTGAACGCGGAGTCCACCCGGTTCAAGTCCGATTCCTCCGCCGAGACGGGGAGGCCCACACATCCGGTTTTAGTGTGGCCATATATATACAGGGTGTTCATTAATTATTGTCTGGGTTTCCGTACCTCGTAACTTTCGAATAAAAAATATTGCGCAAAAACCAATTACGTATTCGTAAATTACAACTCAAAGAATTTTGTTAATGATTAATGAATTTGCACATGGCTGCCCTTCGTGGCTCGTAACACATCGAGGCGAAATTCGATTTCCCTCCAATTGTTCTCCAGCATTTGTGGGGTAACATTTTGGATCGCAGTAACAATTCTGCGCTGCAGTTCATCAAGGAAGGTCACAGGGGTCTTGTACACAATGTTCTTGACAAACCCCCAAACCAAATTTAGTTTCGAAAAACCACAATACACACATTGTTTTTTCTTGCACGGTCGCCATTTTTATTTATGACGTCATAATTACCTAGACTGCAAATGCGCTAAGATCGCATTGCTGCCACGTAAAATTCTTTGAGTTGTAATTTACGAATACGTAATCGGTTTTTGTGTAATATTTTTTAATCGAAAGTTATGAGGTACGGAAACCCCGATAATAATTAATGAACACCCTGTATATTCGTTCGAGGCGTGCTCAGGCAAAAAGAGGACCTCCTTAAGCGCATGACGAATTGCATCATCAAGGAGAGCCCAGTCCTCTTTTTTAAATTGCCCCGTTTTCATTACAAATTGGAGGGCCGGAAATAAAAATGATTTCACTGCATCGATTTTTTGCCAAGGTGACAGCTGTGAGGCGAACAGCTAGAACCCAGCCGAAAGGTTGAAGGAGGAACATTTACAGGTGTTGAGCCGTAAAAATGCATCGAAAAGGATTTATTTGGATTTAAATGGAGTCCAATGCTGACCATCTCTTGATGGACCACGACCAACATGTCTTGTAGCTCATCTGCAGAGTCACCAAGGAGGCACAGGTCATCGGCGAAGGCTAAAATTCGATGACAATTGGAAGTTCCTTGGATCCTCCGCAAGATGTGGTCAACGCTCAAGTTAAAGAGTAACCCGCTAATGGGGCACCCTTGCTTAACACCACTGTTGATAGGAATGGAATTCGCGGCGGAATTGTTGGATAAAATGGCTGTAGTACACTGGGTGTACATATTCTGTATGACATTTACAAATTGGTCACCAGTACCAGCGGCAGCCAAGGCCTTGTATATTAACTGATGAGGCAGGGCCCCGAACGCATTTGTAACGTCCAGCCACGCCACGCAAAGATCTTTTTTATGTGAGCGAGCGGACTCTAGGCGTGTCTGAAGTACAAAATTATGTTCAAGTACCCCATCAAACGGCGTAAAGCCTTTTTGGCATGGTGATAAAGCGCCGTATTTCGCAAACCAATCTTGTAGACGGCCAGCAAGGACTTTTGTGAATATCTTGTAAATTGTATTCGACAACGCTATTGGCCGCCAATTCGACGGGTTGTCAAGCTGATCTTTCGTTTTAGGAATCAAAATGGTCGTGGTTTTTTTCCACGTTGGAGGGATTTTTTGAAAGTGAATGCAGGTGTTGAATGCAGAAGTTAAAAATTTTGCGCCTTGTTGAATCGACCTCCAATGGTAATACGTAAGGCGGTCTGATCCTGAGGACGTATTTTCAGCCCGCGCCAATTTTTTCGATACTTCAGTAATAGAAAAGACTTGTTCTAGGATGGGTGAACGATTTTCATTATTTCCAGGGAGATCCGGAACTGGAGGAGGGGCTGAGTCCCACGCTTTCCGGAAGCGGTCTTCAACAATCTCTATTGGTATTTCACAACGAATTGGTGGTCTGTCGCAAATCTCTCTAACTGCTATTTTTCTGTTACGGCCAAATAGAGTTTGGCATGATTGTGGATCTTCGATGTTGATCTCCCTCTGCGGCCTCCTATTTTTATTATTATAACGATTTCTTGGAACTTGTTCTGGAAGATTTCCAGAGACTTGTTCTGGAAGATTTCCAGAGACTTGTTCTGGAGAATTTTCATCGCCTTCTTCTGAAGGGGTAGGCTTCTGCTGGAAAGAAATATTTTGGATGTCAGCGACGGCCATTTCAAAACAGTCTCACAGAACATGTGAAAGAATTCCTCCATTGGATCTTGGTTTAAGAAATCTTCAATGTGGGAAATATAAATGGAAAGAGGACCATTTGAGGAGCCTTCATCTTGGGGAGGGAGTGGTTGAGCTTCTGGTTCCACGAGAGGCGGACCGAGGACAAACTGTGGGTCCGTAATAGCCTCATCTGGTGGCTCAGATGAGGATGCGACGACACTTTTCTTCTTTCTTCTCCATTTTTTCGAGCCCATTCGTGGGACAACTCTCTGCACTGAATTACTGAGTGCCTCGGCTTTCTTATGGGCAGCAACGTTAAATCCACGCGCACACACAAATTAAAAATCTTCGAGGCTGTGCCTCCTGAATTCTTGTTCCGTCAACAGTGGCGTCTTTCCGTTCCCAGGTAGTCAGCGGTGCCGGAACATCGATATTCATTTTAGAGAACACCTCCGTAATTATGGAGTGGTCAGCAAGGACGGCTCCGGTCAGTAGTCAGCAAGGGCGGCTCCGGTTAACAGTCAGCAAGGCGGCTCCACACGCTTCCTTGTCCTCCAAACTGTTAGATGTCCACACGCTTTCAGATTATTTAAAACACAAATGTCCGCACTTTTTCTGCTTCTCTAAAGCACTGGTAACACGTAGGATTCTTCCGTACGCACCTCTACGAGTGACTCGTTGGTAGATAAATCCTATACCGGTGCCACCATAATTAAATATAGCTGTAGGGTCTTAGCTCAGCGATGCTAAGCTATGAAGGACTCACCAGACGACACAGCCATATTAAGATATTAATATTTTAATGAAAATTCTTGATTAAATGAATTTCTACAGAATATACAAATTAATATCGATTCAATACAACTCCGCTTACTCAGGACGAAATAGCATAAGACAAGTCAAAAACAATCTGGATACAGTTCGCAGATTTTCACGAGTTCACTCGAGGTAATGCAAAAGTTCTACTCTAGGCGAGTATAAGTCCGAAGTCCGGAATGATGATCTGAGGGAAGAATCCGCTCAGATTTCTAAAAGATAACCTCTCACGGGTTATATCAAATAACAAGAAGTTAATTCGTAGCGACGTAAGGCACGTCCAATGCAATCCGAGTTCCTAAGAACTTCTCACTCGAGATGAGCGATATACAGCCAAAGGTTGGCTTAGGTTAAACGGGGCACGGCCCGGTACAGCAGCTTCTCAGCCTGAGAACTGCTTTCCCAAATTCTCCGTCACGAGAATTTAATTCTCCGGTTCTTCAAACGAACCCTATCTTGATCTCTCGATCATCCTCTCAATCCTCTCGGGTTCCAGCTTAAAAACCCTCCTTGGGACCTGCCCTTTTTAGGTTGGGTCAAAAGTTCAGCTCCTCATTTGCAGGAGATGGGACCCTTTCTCCCAATGACAAAACTCTGTCTTTAACTCCTCAATCGCATTGGTGCTAGGCATACGCCATGCATCTCCCTTGCTCCGTGTGTGTCCACTCGAGGTCAAAGTGCGGTGAATTTCAAACGAAGACCCTCCGGGATGACGCAATCTGGGAAGGCTTTGTCGGCCCTTTTCTCCTGCCGCTCTCTGCTAGCGACCTGGGAGGCCCGGTCACTTTTTCCGTGGGAAAATTTGCGGGTGCTTTTCAGGACCTCACACTATTTATAGATGATACAACTCTGTAGTATAAGCCCACAACTTCCTTCATTTTCATAATTATCACGACAAAGAAAACTGCGAGGAACAGGCCGTTCACTTATTATTGTATTGCTGTGCATGGCAGTTCGAATAGATCCATCCAATAACTGAGATCGTATACACATAGTTTGCTTCAAAGTTTATTCAATCTACAGACTTTTGAAAAGGATTATCAGCCGAAACTTTGAGTAATTATTACGAAGAGCTCAAATGGAATTCGACAGCCATTATTCCAAATGCGAACACAAACCGCTGCAGTTCAATCTCGTTCCGATTAACAGGCTCGATATTCAATTATATTCTTTTAACTGGCAGAAGGACATGGAAAGAATTCTTGATGGTCACCTTCTTCGCCATTTTATGGGAACCAACAGTATAAAAAAGCTGGGGCAAGCACCCTGAAGGCCCCAACCGCCTCCAGGAGCCCGCAGGTGAAAAAACACACCTCCTTACTGTACCGTACTTCAATTCAAAATTAACACAAAGGAATACGCTTCCAGTGAAAATGCCAAAACCTAATAACGCCAAAAACCTACGCGAACCAAGATGGTGAGCAAATAGTCCCGTTGAAAAATTTGATTTAAAAATTAATAAAGTTGAAACCTTAATGGAAACAACAACAAAAGTTAAGACAAATACTATTTAAATCGAATACAAAGTAAATAATTAGGAAAAATTTAAAAATTAAATGAAACGGCTGAAAATTATCGTTTGAAATTCAAAAATTGTCAAGGTTGCCACAAGAAATGAAAGAAACTTTGGTGGCGAAGAATTAAATTAATTAAAAATACTGACAAAACCGAAAAAAATGATGTTGATGCAATTTTTGCAATCTAACAACTTTCTAAGTTGGACAAGAAAAAGGGACTAATATGCTAAAGGTTTGAAACTATTTACAGAAGCTGTAAATTAAAAATGCGATTAAATAATAAAGATGCCTTGAGAATTGGAATTGGATTCCATGTTGAGTAAGCAAATTGATGAGAACTTATGGTGTTCCCTCTATTCACAAGGGAACTGAAAAACTTTTTGTGTGGTGGAGCACGTAATACGTAAATGATGCTAACTACACTGGTATTGGGGAACAATCTGAATAAATATGAAAAGGGAGCAGATGAAAATCCCAAGAATTACACGATGCCAATGACAATTAAGATTATGATTACAATAGTTATAGACACATATTTCATATGCTAAAAGTTTGTTACTATTTACAGAAAGTTGCAGATTAACAATACAATGTAACACTAAGGATGCTTATAAAATTGGATCTGGATTCCAACCTGAAAAAGTGAATTGATGAGAACTTATGATGTTCCCAAGCTCTGAGACAAATTGACCCCTCAGGGGCACATCTTCTTTAGGTGTGACGGGCTTCACGACCCCGAGGTACCCTAGTGTCTGGCCTCCTTCCGTTTTTTTCCTCCCCTTGAGTTTCTTGCTTTTTTTCTTTCCCTCGAGGGTAGGCGAGGGAGCTCTCCATGAGAAGCAATTGCCGCTCTGTTTGCTTCTTGCTTCTCATGGACAGCAAATTACCCCCACGTGTTGGCCGTGCGTGGCGACCCTTTAGACGGGTGGTGCACTGTTGGTCCCCGGTGTATCAATTCGGCTGGTATCCTAACCGTCTGGTTAGTCTGCTAGGGATCAAGCGAAAGGGTCATTCTCTGGGGCTTGGCGTTAAGGGTGGTCAACGTTCCTGGAGATGACTCTGAGCGTATAGGTCCTGGCTAGCACCAAGGCAAGTGCCGAGGCTGAGATTGTTCGGAGCCGGTAACTACCTTCCCTTGTTGGGCTCCGTGGTGGGCGGTGCCGTCGGGACCCGAATCACCTTTTATAAATTGCATGGGTCTTCAAAAGAAACCTCCCTTCAGTGGGCAATCGATTGTTCAAACCTTTGATACTTTCTTTATTATTAAATGTTTAACCGAAAAAAATGAGAATTTTTCAACTGTTTCTCCTTTCCTTGTCGAGAAAGCCATCACTGGCAGTGTTGGTACTGTCTCATCCACAAAACTTATGCGGTCTGGTGACTTGCTTGTTGAGGTTGCTTCTCGCAAGCAAGCACAACAAATTCTAAAATTAAATTCCCTCTCTACCATCCCCATTTCAGTACAACCACATGTGACCCTCAACAGTTCAAAAGGTGTCATTACTTGTGGCAGGCTTTTAAACCTTACAAACGAAGAAATAGCACAAGAATTAGGTGGTCAGGGAGTGAAAGATGTTCGGCGTATTAACATCCGGCGCAATGGTGAGCTTATGCCGACAAAACATTTTATTTTGACATTCAACACGCCTCGATTGCCGGAATATATAAAGGCTGGATACGTTCGATGTTCCGTAAGACTATATATTCCCAATCCATTAAGGTGTTTCAAGTGCCAGCGTTTTGGCCACTCCAAAACCAACTGCCGCGGGACACTTACTTGCGCCCGTTGTGCAGTGGCTGGCCACGAGAGCACAGATTGCACTGCTGTTGAAAAATGCGTTAACTGTGACGGCAAGCACACTTCTTTCTCTCGTTCCTGTCCTAAATGGAAAGTAGAGAAAGAAGTTGTTGCTACAAAGTATAAACAGAATATCTCATTCCCTGAAGCTCGACGACTAGTTAAAGCACAAACACCACCCAATGGTACGAGCTACGCTTCGGTCGTCGACAAAAGCCATCCCGTCTATCAGACCACTCACTGTCCTCATTGCAACCACGTAGTAACAATGTCCAATCCAGTCCCTTCCACTTCCAAATCTCCTGAACCTGTTACAATAGCATCTTCATCTGGCACAAAAAATAAAAATATCTTACCTAAACCCAGTTCTCAAACCTCCGCAGTTCCACCAGATTCACAGGACTCTTCCGGATTTACAGTAGTAAATAGGAAGAAAAAACCTAAACTATCTTCTAAAAGTCCATCGGCAAATAATACCCAAATCACAACCGACACTGCCACAAAATTCTGGAAAAAATCACAACAGACATCTGCTTCAGAAAAAACTAAAAATAAAATTTTAAAAAACAAGCCTGATAAACAAAAAATTTCCACTGCTCAAACGGCTAACTCGACCTCTGATTCGAGTGAAGAAACCTCCTCAGACACTGACACTGACTTAACCATCGCCAGTGCTCCTGAGGCATCAAATACTCAGAAAAACAGGGCAAGATCCAAATCTGAGAAGTCGCAAAAGCTTAAACAAGCCAAATGTGGACTTTCTCAGAAGGATCTCCCTGCAAAGTTAAAAAAATCTGCTCACCACAATTCCGTCGCTCTGGGACTCGCGGATAGGGGGATAGTTCACAAGGACTTGCCGTCCATTTTTGGTGGTGTACCCCAAGTCCCTGATCTCAAACTTCATCCCTCCGATGAGGATGAAGATTTGCAGATGAACTGTGATGCGTCGGAAACTCCACCTTGTGTTCCTACTTCTACTCCTCCCACACTCTCTTAATGGGTACTTTCCTTTCATGGAACTGTCGCGGCATTCGGTCCAAATTACAGGACCTTAAAGGTTTAATTAACGTTTTTAATCCTGTTTGCATTGGACTGCAAGAAACATTCTTGTCGTTCAATAACCCTTTTAAACTACGTGGCTATAACAGTGTTAGGAAGGATGCTGCCACTGGAAGTAATCACTCTGGCGGTGTTTGCATCCTTACCTCAAACCTGTATCCTAGCACACCTCTCTCTGTACACACTTCTTTGCAGGCTGTGGCTGTTCAAGTTCATGCTCGAACTTTGGTTACAGTCTGCTGCGTTTATTTGCCACCTCACGATGTAGTTAGTCAACAGGATCTCGAAACCTTAGTGGACCAGCTTCCTACACCATTTATCCTGCTGGGCGATTTCAATGGACATAGTACTTTGTGGGGTTCGGATGTTACCAATTCTCGTGGGCGACAGATCGAACGGTTAATTTCCAATAACTGTCTCTGTCTGCTCAATAATGATGAGAAAACGTACTTCCACGAACCCACACGCACCTTCCACAGTCTCGATCTGGCCATTTGTTCCCCTACACTTTTGCCGTTGCTGCATTTCACCGTCGGAAGTGATCTCTGCAACAGTGATCACTTTCCCATAATAGTCTCCTATGCTGATAGTGGTGGTGCGATTCAATATCCTCCACGATATCTATTCCAGCGGGCAGACTGGGGTAATTTCATGCAACTGGCAGATATCACTGAGTCTATGGTCAGTACTGCGGACATTACGGAAGCAGTACAAAATGTCATTGATTGTTTAATAAATGCCGCAAACAATACCATTCCTAAAAGTTCCCCACGCCTAAGGAAATTCCGTAGACCGTGGTGGAATGAAGCTTGTCGCGACAGTCGCAGGGAGGAAAAGAAACTGTGGAACATTTTTAGAAGATATCCGACGACAGAAAATCATGTCGCCTTTAAGCGTGCCAAAGCCCTTGCTCGTCGCATACGCCGTCGTAGTCAGAGGGAATCTTGGATAAATTTTATCTCATCTATCACATCCTCTACTTCCAGTAAACAACTATGGAAAAAGGTCAAGGCTGCTAATGGAATATATTGTGAATCTTCCTTTCCTGTTTTAAAAGCGGGAAATATGACGCATTCCGCTCCAATAGACATAGCCAATACTCTCGGGCACGCATTTGCACAAGTCTCCGCAACGGATTCTTATAGCCCTGAATTTGTGGCGATTAAGGATCGCGCGGAGCGCACGCCTTTGCGTTTTACTGCCCGCAGTACCCTTCCATACAATTCTGAGTTCCGGATGTTTGAGTTAGAAACCGCCTTGTCTCGGGCACATGACACCAGTCCCGGTCCAGATGGGATCACATATAATATGCTTCGCCATTTGAATACCACTTCCCTTTCCCATCTGTTATTTTTATTTAACAGAATTTGGACTGAGCAGAAGTACCCTTCACAATGGCATGAAGCTACTGTGATTCCTATCTTAAAACCTGGCAAAGATCCATCCAATCCTTTGCACTACAGGCCAATTGCTCTCACGAGCTGTCTATGTAAGACCTTTGAACGCATGGTCAATGCTCGACTTGTGTTTGAATTGGAGAAACAAGGATGCATCTCCTCGTTGCAGAGTGATTTCCGCAGAGGTAGGTCAACCTTTGACAACCTCGTTTTGCTGGAAACCCAAATACGCAACGCGTTTGTAAGGAGAAACCACCTTGTCTCTATATTCTTCGACATTGAAAAAGCATTCGACCGTACTTGGCGATATGGCATACTTTTAACACTTTTTAACTTTGGTTTTAGGGGGAACTTACCCATATTTTTAAGGAACTTTTTATCTCATCGAACTTTTCGAGTTCGTATGGGGAACTTTTATTCTAATCATTTTATTCAAACTGAGGGTGTTCCACAAGGCAGCGTCCTCAGTGTCACACTTTTTATAATTCATCTTAGTCAAATCTTGAATTTTTTACCATCATATGTCCATGGAAGCCTTTATGTTGATGATCTGCAGATCTCATGCCAAGGTAGTAATATGAATATGATAGAGCGACAACTACAGCATGCGGTGAATAAGCTCGTAGCTTGGTGTGATAAGAATGGACACACTATTTCTGCAGAGAAGAGTCGTTGTGTCCATTTTTGCAGGAAGCGCAACATTCATCTGGATCCAAATATTCAGATTCGAAATGCGCCTATTCCAGTGGTGAATGACATACGGTTTTTGGGAGTGATTTTCGATCGTAAACTCACCTTCCTTCCGCATATCCTGCATCTGCGGAAGAAGTGTGAGCGATCTTTGAACATTCTAAAGGTCCTCTCCCGAACATCTTGGGGTGCCGATCGAACCTCCCTTCTCCGTATTTACCAATCAGTCATTCTCTCCAGTATGGATTATGGATGCATGTTGTATGGTTCTGCCCGTCCTACTGTTTTGAGGCGACTGGATACCATTCACCACTCTGCTTTAAGGATCTGCTCTGGAGCATTCCGTACCTCTCCAGTGGAAAGCCTGTACGTTATTTTTCACCAGCTACCGCTTCATTTAAGGCGACAAAAAATTTCCGCCTTGTATTTCTTTAGAGCACAATCTGTGCCAAAGCATCCAATAAGTCAATTAAAATTTCCGGCTTTTCTCCACAGACTCTATGCTGCTCGTCCCTCTCATATTCTGCCCTTTTGCGAGAGAACCAAAATGCTTCTACATGACTCAGACTTAAATAATGTTTCTGTTCAGCTCTCTGATTTCTTTACGTTTCCACCTTGGGAAATTCCACAATTTTCATTTTTAAATCCATTTTCAGGATTTGATAAATCTTCAACTGCCCCGGTTACTTTTCAACAACTTTTTCATCACCATCGCTATCAGTATTCCTCTTTCCTACCAATTTTTACAGACGGCTCGAAATCAGATGGACATGTTGGTTGTGGTGTAGTTTCTCCATCTGATACACTGAGCTACCGTCTGCATAACTCTTGCTCTGTTTTTACTGCTGAGTCAGTGGCAATTTTCTGTGCTCTCCAGGAAATTTCGCCTTCTAGCCAGCGCAACTTTATTATTTATACTGATAGCATGAGTGCTTTGGAAACTCTTTCTCATTATGACACTCAAATGCATCCGGTTGGTTTAGAAATTTTATCTATTTTACAGTTTCTTCGGAATAAAAGCTTTAATATTATTTTCTGTTGGGTTCCGAGTCATGTGGGCATTTCTGGTAATGAAACAGCTGATGCTATTGCAAAATTTGCCTCGGCTGTTCTTCCGCGAGCACTTCCTTATGTGGATATTAAAAAGTTTTTTGTTTCTCGCTTATTCTCTCTTTGGCAGCAGAAATGGGATCTTTTAACCAATAACAAACTGCATTCCGTCAAACCCTCCATTGGTTTGTGGCCCATCTTACCTATACGACAGGTTGATGTTAAACTGTCTCGCCTCCGTATAGGGCATACTCGCTTCACACACAAGTACCTTATTTTTGGCGAAAGGGCACCAGTTTGTCCCACGTGTCATCAGAATTTTACTGTTCATGACATCTTAATTGAATGTCCATCTTTTAAATCTCATCGTGTTGACCATTTCCATTTATCGTCTGTTACCTTGCAAGACTTGGTGGGTGAAAAACACCACCCAAACATTTTTAACTTTTTAAAGACCATTGGGTTTTTTATGAGCATTTAGATCTTTTAACTTCCTTTTTTGCTTTTTTACATCTGAATCATTTCGAACAATTTCCTTTTCACATTTTCAGTGATTTTTAAAATTTTAGTACCAATGTGTTGAATTTTACCATTTGATTGGCGCAGTTTAGCCAAAAATGGCTCTTGCGCCATTAAACCCCAAACAACCAACCAACCTGAGACAAATTGAAGCATGCTGACATTAGGACATTTGTTAACATGAAAAGTAATGCATTTGTTGAAATAGTTATAGATATTTCATAAGAGCTTAAAGTAGTTTGAATATTTATAAGATGGCAAAAACAATTCTGTTTACCATAACGAAATTGACTTGTATGACAATTATTTACATATACAGTGGCAATGTTTTGTACAACGGATGCAGAGAGCTTTTAAATATACAAGGTGTTACGAATATAATATCTGTGTGTGAAATACGGATGAACCTTATGAATATTTACGAATAGTACAAAGATTACAATGTTACCTGCGAAGAATGATACACTCGTGGATTAATAAGGATATTGTTGTTGGTATTCATTAAGACCCATTAATCAGGTCGTCACTGTTCATTAAAAAGTCCATTAGTTGATCAAGTTGGTTGCGGGCGCCCTTGTTGTTGAGTATGCCCTTTTTCCAATTTAAAAAATTAGATGAACTTGGCTTTTTGAAGTGCCAGCTTTCGGTTAAGAGACAAGAAGTGGCGCAGTGGAAAGGGGTTCCCACTTCACCACAGCTGCAAAGATCGGTTGATCTAAGGTTAAAACGCCGAAGATAGGATGGAAATGGACCATGTTCGGAGAAGAACATGATTGCTCCTCTGGACCATTTAAAGAGCTTGTAAGATGGAGCCAGGATGATTTCGTGGATTAGTCTACCAACTGTGCCTTTATTTCATTCAAATTGCCAATTTTGAATAAGTTCCTGATTAAGAGATTTTTTGAGAGAGATAAGTGGCTTTTTTTATTTTTGAAGTGATGCCTTCGTTGATTGCTTTTTTGGCGAGGGCATCTGCAGTTTCATTACCGTAATGACCAATGTGGGCTTTTATCCAGCCAAGATCGATGTTATCTTTGGATTGTAATTGGTTTTGAATATTGCGAACCAAATCATGGGGAGAGGTGGGGTTCAGAATGGCTTGGAGGCTTGATAGACTATCCGTCCAAATTTTAATTTGTGCATTTGAGTTGGTGTGATGTAGAATGGCTTGGGAAATTGCAAACAGTTCAGCTTGGAAGATGTTATTATCCAGAGTGAGTTTTCCCATCCATTCTGATTTGAGTTGACCAGTTTCATCGAAGCAACAGAAGGCTGAGCCGGTGCCCTCAGTGGTTTTAGAGCCATCTGTAAATGTTGCATTCTCTGTTGGATAGTTAAGGGCTGGTTCTGTCGAGATCTGATTATCTATTTTAAATTCGGCTGGATGGAATTGATGACCTCTTAGAATTTCTTCGTAGGATGTTGGATCAATGGGATCATCGATAACATAAGCAGATTGTCTTAATCTTGAGATTTTGATGCTTTTGTGAGGTGAAGAGGAGGAATGCCTGTTAGTATTTTTAAGCTCAATGTTGAGGTTGTGTGGTAGGCTCTGGTTATAATTAATAAAAGTCTTCTCTGGAAGGAGTTAAGTTTACGCTTCATTCTTTCGGAGATGTTTTGCGCCCAGGCAACCGATCCATGGCAGAGCATTCTTTCAGTTACTGTCTTGTATATTAGCTTTCTGTTGGCTGTGCTAAGGCCCCAGTTCTTCCCAGCTATTCTCTGTAGTTGATGGTAATGATCCAGCGATTTTGTGCCTCTGTCAACTATATGTGGGACCCAGCTGAGGTTATTATCGATTACCACACCTAAGTATTTTAAAGTCCAAGCTTTTTGGATTCTAATATTATTCCATTTAATACGTGCCGGGTTAACTAGTTTACCAATGTACATGCATTTTGTCTTGTCCAGTGAAATTTCTAATTTGTTAGAGGTTGCCCAATTGGAAAAGATTTGGATTGCCCTTTTGGCTAATTTTTGTACACCGTCTTTTGTTCAGTGAGAGATAACAAATGCGAAGTCGTCCGCAAATGCTCGAAGATGAACGTCAGGTGGCCAATCTGCTTTTAAAATGTTGTCTGCAACTAAATTCCAAAATGCGGGACCGCTACAGGAGCCCTGCGCGCATCCCTTGGTCTGTGGCCAGAGGGTTACGCCTATTTGGGTTTGGAGAATGACTTTACGGTTACTAAGAATGTCCTTTAAGTTTTCCGTGATATTTGATTTTGCAGTAATATTATCGATGGAATTTTTGATCGATGAGAATTGAAGATTGTCAAAAGCACCCTTTATATCAATTGATATAAAGAGTGTTTGGAGGACTTTGCGTTTAGCTTCTGAAAGCTTTGAGACAAGAGAATGAAGTGCTAGATCGACGGATTTTCCTTGACGAAAGCCATATTGTTGTTCGTGAAGTTTATTGTTTTTCTCAAGAGTAAAGTTAAATCTCTGAAGTAGTAATTTTTCTAGCAATTTTCCCATTGTTGGTAGTAGGGTGATACGTATATGGGAGGAAATATTTCTCGTTTCTTTTCCTTTTTTGTGGAATAGAACAATAATGCCTTCCTTAAGTGGGGTTGGGAATCTTTGAAATTGTAGGCATTTGTTGAAGAAGTTTCTTAAGATGGACGGGCAAGCCTTGAAAATTTGTTTGATCGTGATAAAATCAATTCTGTCGTTGCCTGGGGCTTTGTTGTTCGGGAGAGACTTGACAATTTCCTTGAGCTCTTTACTGGTGAAATGAGGTTCCAGAGTTGGTTGTTGTGAAGAGGAATTTTGAGCTGTTACATCTGTTGTGATAGGATAAGAAGATTGAAGGATGGATTGGGCGATTTAAGTTGGAGTTCCGTTTTGGTGGTTATCAATTTGTGGAAGATTTCTGTTGGTGGGGCCGTTTTTTGAAACGCCATTTTAAAGAACTTGCCGTATGCTTCATTTTCCTGAGTGCAGTTTGTCTTGAAGCAATTTCTCTTTGCCTGGAGGACTTCCTTTTTGAAAATTGATAATTTCATTTTCGCTTTGATTTGAAAGTGGGTCTTGACCGAATCGCTGGACCTTTGGGCTCTTCTTTTGAGTGCTGTAATTTCTTTTTTCTTGATTTCTAACATAGTGTTCCACCAAGAAATGGTGGGTGTTGATGGGGTTTTCTTGATTTTGTATGCTTTTCTGCATGCCAAGTTAATTTCTTGTTGTAAGTAAACCGTCAAGTCGTCCAAGTCATCTGGTGTAACCGTGTTTGAGATTCTTTGAAGAATGGAGTAGGCTTTTGATTTGATGATTGTTGAGAATTTTTTGTGACCCCCGAAAATAGTTCTGAAACGATTATATTTCAGAATATGTTGATCTTTATTAATTGTTATGCTTATTATTTTGTGATCACTATAGAATTCTGTATTTTCCAAGACTTGCCAGTTGGAGTTAGTGGCCAGTTCTGAAGTGTCGTGTAGTTTTTATCTTTAATTAGCTTAATTAAATTTAATTTAGATTTCAGAAAAGAGTTTAAGCAATCAAGATCTGAATAAAAGATCTTATAAAAGGTACATTCAAATAAATTAAGCAAACCGCGTTGTGTTCAAAAATATTTTAGCAATAACCCCAGGAAGTAACATTACACAGACATAAATTTATAAGTAGATAATTCCAGACCTGGAAAATCTGTTAGGACACATTGAGTGAGAACAAAACACAATCATGAACAAATGACAGAAACTGTGCTAAAAATTAATTTCAGTTTATTTAAGAATTTCAGAAAATGTGAATACATTTTGGTGGGGATTTACATAGCATGAACTGAGCAAGTATAATGTTGCTCTGGACTCAAAACACTCACATGTCAGTTGGATAAAAGTCAATGACAGGTTAATTAGAGTTCTTATCAGCACTATGTCTTCTATCCAACCAAAATAATAAAAGTCCTGAAAATTCCTTATTCAAAGTTAATGCTGGTAGTTAAAATGTAATTAGCATGCAGATGCTTGTAAAGGTAGTCAACTAAGTTAAACACACAAATTATAATGCATTCCAAATTCACATCAGTATTACTTACATATAATATTTGCTCATAAAAGCAACATCCTGTATTTTAAGGACATAGTTAACACATACAGCATACAAGTAACCAAAATTTAAAACTTCTTCCTACATTCATTACTTAAATGAGCGTCTGCACAGCACTTAGAATTTACAAATCCGAAAGATAATATGTGGTTTTGAGCCTACCAATTTAAAACTTTTAAATTAAAATTTTCAATTTCAAAACAAAAAAAACTTAACTGAGGTCATCACTTGCAGTCGGTAGGGCTAGGGGTCCGGAACAGAAGCACAAAAGGAGCTGCCAGGTAGGGCGAGTCTCGGATCAATTTCAGAGGCATTTTCTGGACTCCTTATTGTGGAAATTTCTCTCCCTCCTAGCTGGTATTCAGGCGCTAGACCTTGTGGCAATCAGCTCCCATCTGCAGGTGGTTTCGACTGGCTTGCATGGAGAAGTCAGCAGGCACTTCAGTGGTAGGGCTCCAGGACTCACGCTTCAGGTGCTTTAACAAACAGGCATGGACGGTTGTCTGGTCAAATTTCTGTGGGGAAAAGGCCAGGCTGCTCAGAGCCGTTTACACCGCTAGAAGTGGCAGCCTGTTCAGCGCTCCGAGGTAAAGGGGCCAGCCATGGCCGCACTTTCCGATTCACCTTCTATGAAACAGTAACCTCGACGCGTGCAAACAGTTTCAAGCTGCCGTTATCATACAGCCGAAATGTTAGATTGTTCAATGGCCCTCTGCTTAGCACCCATTCGCTACAAAACCGCTAATGGCAGTTAACATTCCACACGTCGAGCATCAGAGTTCACACTTTTACGCCGAGTTCATTGCCAGAATCCAAAATCTTGTTTTTTTTTTAAGTCTTGTCTTTTTCTTTTTCCAAAATCTTGTCCTCCCCTCGCTCCGTCAAGCACTCTTCCCTCTTATACAAAAATCAGATGTCGTGCCAAGCTTTACCTTCATCGCTCCTTCCAGTGCCAACGGTCAAGCTTTTTTCCATTGGTAAGGCATAGAAACAAAATCAAATTAATTGTGCCAGGACGCCAAATTGTCCTCAGAAACTCGCCAACCAGACCAGCAACCCCTTGTGCACGCCCCAAAGACTAGCAGATAGCCAATTGGAAAGCTAGGACTCTATCCTGATTGGAGGTCGAGGATTCTCAGAAAAAGGGTAGGTAAAGCCCTGACACGTCCAAAGGTTAATTAATCACTATCAAGGTTCGAAAAAGGGTCTTTGTGTGAAAACAGACTATTTGTCGCGTCAGGACAGTAAAATATGGGTGGTCCGTTACAAGCTTATTGTTAGAGAGTCATAAAACAGGAGGTGAAATTGACCTCAGTAGTAAAATGGGAGATTCAGATCCTTTTCTACAAAGGAGCGGAGGACTCAAGAAACAATTTTCAATTTCAAACCTCAGCGGGGATTGAAAGCGTGAAATAAGTAATTACGGGCAATTTAAAAACATGCACGTGCGTTTCTCCAGAAAGGGGAAAGTATACAAAGTAAAAGTGGAAATAAAAAGGTCTTATTCTATAAAGGGGGTTGTATACAGTTAAAAGGAGGCTAGCTGTCCAGGGTTCAACAAGTGCATAAGAAAAAAAAACATTTCAAGTAATTTAGACAAAGAATTAAAATTTAAGTTTCTTAATAAAAATAAAGGAATTAATCTGCCTACAAAAATAAATATTAATTAAAATAATCGACACCACATATCCTACCCGTATCCGAAAAAATATTTATGCAACGCATAAAAATTTTCTTGATGAAATCAAGTGATGTGCAAATAGGTCAGATGTAAAACATACATATCAAATCACAATACAACATTGAATACAAATAAATCACTGAAAAAATTTTTTCCGATTAACCATATATATGTACACACACATCAACCAGTATCAAATAAAAATTTCACACAACATGTTATGAAATAGCGAAACCGCATTGCAATCACCAAGGATCAGAGCAAAATGTTATCCAATCTTTTTCAACCCGACACAGTCTGAAATGTCATACAATAAAATAAAACTCACCCGATAACACAGAAATGAAACATTCGACTCTCGTTTTTACAGAGAAAGCATTTGGTCGCAATCTTTTTTGACATTCAAAAAGGCTTACGACCGGACCTGGAGGTACGGAATTTTAAAAGATTTGCATGATCTGGGATTGAGGGGAAACCTACCCATTTTTATTAAAAATTTTTTAAAACTCAGGAAATTCCGAGTCAAAGTCGAATCTGAGTTTTCTGATTTTTTTTATTCAAGAAGAAGGTGTTCCTCAGGGTAGCGTTTTAAGTGTGTCTCTTTTTATTTTAAAAATTAACAATATTTTAAAACAATTACCAACTTCCGTGAGAGGTTATTTATATGTTGACGACCTATACATTTCTTGTACAGGGACAAATATGAATTTTATCGAAAGACAGTTACAAACAGCTGTAAACAGTATAACAGAATGGTGCAACGGTAATGGTTTTTCGATTTCAACATCTAAAACCTCTGGTGTTCATTTTTGCCGAAAACGAAACTTGCATAATGACCCAGAAATAAAATTATACGGTGAAATAATAACATTTGTAAATGAAATCAAATTTTTAGGGGTTACTTTTGATAAAAAAAAAAACTCACATTTCTTTCTCACTTAAAACAATTGCGGGAAAAAAGTGAAATCTCCTTAAATACTTTAAAAGTCTTATCAACGACAGCTTGGGGAGCTGATCGAGATTCTATGCTTAAAATTTATAGGGCTACAGTATTTTCCAAGCTTGATTATGGTTGCACAATTTATGGTTCAGCTAGGAAAAGCGTTTTACAGAAACTTGACCGCGTTCACCATATAGCTCTCCGTCTGTGTTCGGGAGCTTTCAGAACATCCCCTGTAAAAAGCCTCTATGTTGATTGTTACGAACCGGCCCTTGAACTGAAAAGACAAATGTTATCACTGCATTATTATTTTAGAATTCAATCGAATATGAATCATCCATTTCATGATTTTAAACTTCGCCCATTTCTTCTTCGATTACAGGATGCCAGAAAATCTTTCATACCCGTGTTTCTAGAGTTCATGACATTCTTTCTGATTTAAACTTGCTTTACCTACATGTAATCCCAGAGCCGAAAACTAATTTTCCTCCTTGGGGAATTCCAGTGGTGCAATTTCTAAATCCCTTTCAAACTTTTATCAAATCAGACACGGCTGATATCATTTATCAACAAATTTTTATTGAACACAGACAGGAATATAATGATTTTATTGCAATATATACGGACGGTTCAAAATCAGCTGATCATGTTTCATTTGCCGTTGTATTCCCAAACACAACTCTTTCTTTTAAACTTCATTCATCTTGTTCAGTTTTCACGGCAGAGATAGCTGCTGTTTTACTTGCTTTCGAACAAATTTCTGATTTCCTGGAAAGAAAGTTCATCATCTACACGGATTCACTAAGTGTTTTATAGTCTCTCAAATCATTTTATATCCATTCTCATCACCATCCTTTAGTTTTAAATGTCTTGCATCTTTTAAATAAGCTTGCATCACGTGATTTTAATATTTTATTGTGTTGGGTGCCATCTCATGTTGGGATTGTGGGCAATGAGAAAGCGGACAAGGCCGCCAAATTGGCGACTGCTCCAACGAATTCTAGTACTCCTTTGACTGATTTTAAAAAAATATACTAAATTACTCTTTCATACAAAATGGCAGAGACAGTGGGACACGGAGACGGATAACAAGCTTCACTCTGTTAAACCACACTTGCAACCTTGGCCTTCTCAAACGATCAGGAAAGCGGATACACTCCTCACCAGACTACGAGTGGGTCACACTCGATATACCCATCGCCATCTACTGTTTGGAGAACAAACGCCAATGTGCTCTCAATGCAACTGTAGTATGTCGGTTAAACACATACTCTCTGAGTGTCCGAATTTTAACTCCCAACGGTTAAAATTTTTTAAAACGAGTTCTGTTGATTTATCTCTTTTACTTGGCAAGACTCCACATGTGAACCTTTTTGCTTTTTTGCGGTCAATTGGTTTTTATCCACATATTTAAACAGCGCTCCTTTTTGTTTTTCTTACCATTGTTTTTTTTTAAATATTAATTGCATATTTTTATTTTGATGAATCTCTATATAGTTTGGCGCAGCATGGTCAAATCTATGGCCCTTGCGCCACAAAACCAAACTCAAACACAGAAATCAAAAGTTTTCAAGAAATTTTAACTCTAAAACCTGCCAGTTCGCCGTGCTAAAAAAAAAAAAAATCAATGTCCCAACCTAAAAAATCAACAACTCAAATCCAGTTCATTTTGAATTGTAAACATGTAAATAAAAGTTAAAATTTATCCATCAAGTCATTACACTGGACATTCTGATCCCAAAGGTAAACAAATAAAAAAAACCTAGAACTAACTTCAAGTAGTAAAAGGTGATACACGAGAGAAAAGCAATTACAATATAATATCTAAGTTCTAAACAAAAGTGTGTACTAGTGTTGTGTGTGAAGTTGTACTGTGTATTCTGTATTCACAGAAAGTTAAGCTTTCCGAAAAAACAAAGTTTCATAGATCAGCATCCTCTAGATCAAAAGTACAAAATATCAGAAACACAAAATTGCAAGGAGTCAACTTAACCCTACATAGTACTCCAAAAACTCACATATACGAACACCTGTATATTAAATCTGACTCGCAACTCCAAACATAAGGAGTTACCTTATACCAAAAGTGACCTAAAATACCCACACAAATACTCAGTAGTATTCATGTACAAAATTACAAATAAAAACAACAAGTATCAACACGTGATTTACTAAGTGTCGCTACCAAATTTTCCTACCACACTCATCCAAGTAGAAAACAAACAGAAAAATAATCTCCAAAATTGTTCTAAACATTAATTTATCAGAACAAAGACCTCATAAATACTTATACAAAATTTTAAATAAATCACAAATCATGCTGTAACTAGCTCAGAAATTGCTAAGTGCAGAAATGGAAGAGTCAATAGGTGAAAAGCAAATTTACAAAATATTTTAACTTGAACAAAACTTTCAAAAATGTATTATCAAGTAAGATTCTATTGAAAGTGGGAAAAGGAATTTAAGTTTATCAAATATTTCAGTCAAGGAAATCATTAAGGAAAAGATTAAAGAATGGGATCCGAGCAGTACACCAAAGTGTTAAAACATACCGACCCGCAGCAAATTCAACAACTGCAATGCACAAACAAGATACCAAAATCATTGAAATATGTTAACAGAATGTAACAGGCGCCTTATCACAAACCACAAACATACAGTAAGAATTTAAACAAAGGGTAGAAATAAAGAATTGTATAGTTCTGACAAACAAAAACTTTTTATCTATTTCACCCCATCAAACACATGCAAAGAATGTAAACAAAACACAGATGAAATACATTAAATACAATTATAGAGAAACATGGAATAAGTAAATGGGAGAGTCACAAATTGACCCACAACTCCATGTAAATAAAATAAAAACAAAAAAAATGTAGTAATGGCACAATTCATTAATTTCAACATCTAGCAAGTTGATCAATGACTTTCATAAGTGATCAATTCACTCAGAGAAGAAAATACAAGTAAACTATAT